>CAUYRT010041109.1:0-59212 GCA_963574885.1 Lepilemur ruficaudatus | reverse complement strand
ATGGACATTTGAGTTGCTTCCATCTCTTGGCTACTGTGAATAGTGCTGATGTGAACATGGGCGTGTAAATATCTCTACAAGATCTTGCTTTCAATTATTTTGGATTTATATCCATAAGTGGTATTGGATCATATAGTGGTTCTAATTTTAATTTTTTGAGAACCTCCATAGTGTTTTCTATAGCAGTTACACCATTATACGATCCCACCAACAATGCACAAGGGTTCCAGTTTCTCTACAATCTCAACAACACTTGTTATTTTCAGTTTTTTTGATAGTAGTCATCCTAATGGGTGTGAGGTGATATCTCATTGTGTTTTTTATTTGTATTTCTTTGATGAGTAGTGATGTTAAGCATCTTTTCATATGCTTGTTGGCCATTTGTGTATCTTGTTTGGAGCGATGTCTGTTGAAGTACTTTGACCATTTTTAGATTGGGCTGTATGATTTTTTTTGTTGTTGAATTATAGGAGTTCTTTATATATTCTGAATATTAACCCTTTATCCAGTAAATGATTTGCAAATATTTTTTCACATTCTGTAGGAAGCCTTTCACTCTGTTGATTGTGTCCTGTGATACTCAGAAGTTTTTAAGTGTGATGTATTCCCATTTGTCCATTTTTGTTTTTGTTGCCTGTGTTTTTGGTGTCCTATCCAAGAAATCATTGCCAGATTTGATGTTATGAAGCTTCTCCCCTATATTTTCTTCTAGGAATCTTATAGGTCTTATGTTTAGGTCTTTAATCTGTCCTTAGTTAATTTCTGTATATAGTGTAAGATAAGGGTTCAGCTTCCTTCTTTTGTATATGGATATCTAGTTTTCCCAACACCATTTGTTGAAGAGACTGTGCTTTCCCTATTGAGTGGTATTGGTACCTTGTGGAAGATCACTTGACCATATATGCAAGGGTTTATTTCTGGGCTCTCTGGTTCGTTGGTCTATGTCTGTCTTTATGCCAGTATATACTTTTTTGATTACTGTGGCATTGTAATATGTTTTGAAATTAGGAAGTTTGAGTCTTCCAACGTTTTTCCTTTTCCAAATTGGGCTATTTGGAGTCCCATGAGAGTGTTTATGAATTTTGGGATGATTTTTTCTATTTTGCAAAAAATACTGTTGAGATTTTGATAGGGATTGTATTGACTCTATAGATTGTTTTGGGTAATATGGGCATCTTAACAGCCCATTAAATATTTTTGTTTGAGTGAATGCACATTAAATGTGATTCCTGTACTGTTCAAATTTGATGAAGTTATAGGTTTATTCTGTTGAACATTCCCAATAGCTGAGCACGCTTGGAAGGTATTACTAGCGAACTAGGTCCTTCCCTTAAACCTGTTTCTAGACTTAGGAATGTCAGGACCACTTCCTGACTATAATCTGGGAAAGAGAAATGCCAGTCTTTGTCACCTGGAGCATTCTTAAATATAGGATATAAGAAGGAAAATTTGTTTGACTTGTATATTTATGTTTTGGTGAATTTTGTTTAATTTTCTTAACTTCTGCTTTTCCATGCAGAGATGTGATAATGGATCATCATGTTTCTACCATCAAGCCTCGAAGAATCCAAAACCAAAATGTGATTCACCGCTTGGAACGCCGGCGGATCAGTTCAGGCAAGGCAGGTACCCATTGGCACCAGGTCCGAGTGTTCCACCAGAATGTCTTCCCCAACTTCACAGTTGTCAACGTTGAAAAGCCTCCTTGTTTCTTGCGCAAATTCTCACCTGATGGACGCTACTTTATTGCTTTTTCTTCAGACCAGACATCTCTTGAAATCTATGAGTACCAGGGCTGTCAGGCAGCAGAGGACCTACTGCAGGGATATGAGGGGGAGATCCTGTCCAATGGCAATGACCAGCGGTCAGTCAACGTCCGGGGCCGGCTCTTTGAACGGTTTTTTGTCTTGTTGCACATTACCAATGTAGCAGCCAATGGCGAGCACCTGAACCGGGAGTGTAGCCTCTTCACCGATGACTGCCGGTGTGTCATCGTGGGATCGGCTGCCTACCTCCCAGATGAGCCTCACCCTCCTTTTTATGAGGTATATCGGAACAGTGAATCAGTGACCCCCAACCCACGGTCCCCTTTAGAGGACTATTCCCTCCACATCATTGACCTTCACACTGGCCGCTTATGTGATACACGCACATTCAAGTGTGATAAAGTGGTTTTGTCACACAACCAAGGGCTCTACTTGTACAAAAACATCCTGGCCATCTTGTCGGTGCAGCAGCAGACCATCCATGTCTTCCAGGTGACTCCTGAAGGCACTTTCATTGATGTGCGGACCATTGGCCGCTTCTGCTACGAGGATGACCTGCTCACTGTGTCAGCCGTTTTCCCTGAGGTGCAGCGGGACAGTCAGACAGGCATGGCCAATCCTTTTCGGGATCCTTTCATCAACTCACTCAAGCACCGGCTTCTGGTATACTTGTGGCGCCGCGCAGAACAGGACGGTAGTGCAGTGGCTAAGAGGCGCTTCTTCCAGTATTTTGACCAACTGCGGCAGCTACGCATGTGGAAAATGCAACTTCTGGATGAAAACCATCTGTTTATCAAGTATACTAGTGAGGATGTAGTAACACTACGGGTCACAGATCCATCACAGGTATGAGGTGAACTCTCCCGCCATTTACCCCTCCAGTCTCCTTGGCAGAATGGGAAGGTCTGTCGGTTTGCCTATAGCCAACCCCTCAGAAATGCACATTTTATGTAGTCTGAATTGCTATCCTAGGGCTCAAACTTAAAATCAGCTCTGTTTTCCTGTGGCCATATGTATTCATCTGGACGTGTGGAAGCTAAATATGAAGACATTGACTGATATAGATAGTCAATTCTGTGACCAGTATCCTAATTCTTCTGCAGAGCATTTTTAGTACTCTTGAGATAGAAGCTCAAATGTTATTACAGAAGGTCACGATTTGGACTACCTATGGGTAATCCTCCTGTGATCTTGTAAGGCTGTGCTTATTGGCCTGGCTGCTGTAGTTCTGGCAGTGAGAATGAGCACACCATACAAAAAAGAAAATCCTCTAAAAAATCTAACCTCACTTTCCTACTTAAATGGTTAATGTCAATTTGCTTCTCCACAGAGACCTATTTGTAAGGTATCTAAGAGGTTAAGTTCATTTGAGGGAGTTTTTCTGCTTTACCCTGATCTTTCCCACATGCTGGGACATGGGTTGTAGAGCAGTGAAAAGGAAGGAAGCCAAAATTTATGACCCACCAGGAGAATCATCAGGACTGTGGGTCCTAATGGTTATTTGGTTCGGGCGAAAGACGTTGGTAGGGGGAAGAGGCATTTCTCATAAGGGGATAGGGTGATGTAAAGAGCACAGAAACTGCTAAGATTCTTGGGTTGAAACACCTCGTTGAAATTCAGGATAATTTGGGCATTTGTCTTTGAGAAATTGTCCACTTTGGTGTTGAGCAAATAAGAGACCTACCTTCTATACCTTTGCCCCTGCATTGTCCTGTTTCTAGGTTGTTTCCTTAGATACTAGTTTGGAAATTCAGAACAGCCAGCAAACCAGTAAGCCCATGAAGTCAGCTGACTTTGGTATCTTATTGACCTGCAGCTGATTCTACCATTAGTAAACATTGTACGGGGCATTGCTTCCTAAGACCTCACGAGCCACGTGTGGCAAATATCTTGTAACATCTTCTCAAGCATAGTTTGTGTATATATTAAAAAAAAAAAAAAAGAGGGAGTAATATGGTTGGAGATAATTTTTTTCTGGATATTTTTTCTTCCCTATCAGTGAAGTCATCCATTGAGGCATCATAGGTGAGCATCTAGTTCATCTTATGTGTCATGGGAGATTGGTGGTGAAGTCCTTGACTTCTCTACCCTCCTGTTCTTTATTTCCCAGTGTGCTCTGGAGGCAAGGCTAACAAATGTTTGTGTAATTATATATTCATAAAATTATGAAAGGTCCTGGTGAAGCCCTGATATAATCAAAGTGTGTCCAAGTGTATAGAAAGTGTACAGAAAGAGTCAATCTTTTATTTAGGTTTGAGCTATAATTAATTTTTTTATTTTGGAGGGAATAAGTTACTTATGATTGCTGCATTTGAGATTATCCTTTTTTCCTTTGCAAAAAGGTGATCTATTTTTTTTCTGGTAGCTATAATAAGTTGTAGCTAGAAACATTACTAGGGCTCTATCCCTTGCTTACAGAGTTGGTAACTCAAAACCCTATCTTTCTGCCCTCGTTGTCCTCCTTACTCCTCCCCCAGTTTAATTCGATAGGTTCCAATAAAGTTAATGAGTAAAAAGTGCATCCAAACACAAAGCCTTGGTAATATTAAGGGTATTATTCTCAGGTTACCCTCCAGCCTCTTTAATTTACAGCCAAATTTAATTTCCAGGTGACCACAAAAGCCATGTAATATAAGCTCTAGGAAGGACTAATTGCTAGCACAACTGGTGGGCCAAATGGCTCCAGAAAGTGGTAATGGAGATTTAAACTCAATCATAAGAGGCTGAAATACTAATCATAGTGTCCTGTAAACTTCTAGAGTCCTGTTAGAAGCTTGCAGGCTAATTTATACTGCTACATTCACTATGACAAAAACTGGAAGTTCCTGGAGCTTCCTTGTTAGGCAGAGCAGAGCCATGGAGCTTTAAAGGAAGAGGGCTAGTCAGCTAGGGGCCCATTCAGAAAAAGCAGTAACTCTGCCACCTATGGCATTTGAATGCTTTTTAGGTTCCCCCTCTGATCTTAATTGTTATAAATCTCAAATGTATTTTACAAATGCTCTTGGCTGAAAGAACATTTATGAAGAAAGAAATGGGAAAATGCCTCTCTGATTTTTCATTTGTTCAGCAGCAGTACCCTGCCTAGATGCAACTTGCTTGGGCAGTTTTAGAACACAATGTACTTAAGGTGTCTTCTCTGCATGTTAGAAATATTAAGAAGGAAAAATAAATGCCCCTAAATTGAACTTTCAACTGTACACATACAAGAGAAAATAATTTGCCAACAGGCAGCCCCAGGCTGCAAATCACTTTCTCAGCAGGAAAGAAAATTAAATCTGGCTTTTTAAAAAAATGTTTTTTGTCTCAGGGTGGGTTGGGGAGCAAGTAGGGAATAAATACTTGGAAGGAAAAATATTGAATTTGCACAGTTTGAATTGAAAATTGAAAACCTTTTTATACATATATGCTGGCCAACTCAGTAATGCTAGCAGCACAAATACAGTTGGAAATCTGGCAACATTGAGGCTCTTAATTGATAAATCCCACTGATGCTTCCTCCTTTACCAGAGCCACTTGGAGACATATTTCCACCCGGGTGTTAAAGCTGAGGTGTTTGCTTGTTTTATTTGGGTGACTTGATTTTTCAGCCAAGTGGTAAGTCTCCTAGGCATGGCATTATGCTTACCTGTCCCACAGCGCTCTCTCTCCTTCTGCAGGCATCTTTCTTTGTGGTGTACAATATGGTGACAACAGAGGTGATTGCCGTGTTTGAGAATACATCAGATGAGCTTTTGGAGCTCTTTGAGAACTTCTGTGACCTCTTCCGTAATGCTACCCTGCACAGTGAAGTCCAGTTTCCCTGCTCAGCTTCCAGCAACAATTTTGCAAGGCAGATCCAGCGCCGGTAAGCTGTTCTGCCTGGCTCAACGGGCTTCATTTTTCTTTAGAAAAGTTGATGTTAGGCCAATAGCTATTTCTTCCAGGAAAGCTGCTCTTATTCTCTCTGTCGATCTGGCCTTGGTTAGTCTGCCTGTTGTAACCCCTTGAGTCATCCTGAACTTCTCCTTTCTGTCTCTCAGCATCTGTGTGATTATTTGTGCATTGTCTGTGATTCTTCCTGTACGTGAATCACTGTATGTGACTGTATGTGAGCTACAAAAAGGTAAAGACTGTGTCTTTTTTTATTGTTGTATCTTCAGAAGTATACTGTCAAGCCCTTAAATATTTGTTGAGTGCATTATTAAGGAAATTATTTTAGAACTTTTGGTTAAGTTCTAGAATATCTAGTGGGTTTGAGTGTGTGAAGAATAGATTGTTTATTCTATCCTAGTAGGGTTGTCAACATAGGCCTCACTGGGAAGGCAATATTTGAACTAAGCTTTTGAAGGAGGTCAGGGAGCAAGTCATGTGGGTAACTGGAGGAGGAAAATACTGAGCAAAAGGAATAGCAAATCTGGAGGCCCTGAGGTGGGTCTGATGCATTTAAGGGACACCAAGGAGCCCAGGGTAGATGGATTGGTGTGAGCAAGGGACAGAATAGTTGGACATAGAATCAGAGACCAGACCTGGGGGGCCAGATCCATAGGGCCATTCTATAGCTTTGGTTTTACCTGTAGATGAGATAGATTATGTAGTGTTTGAGCAGAGGAATGATGTAGTCTCACTTGTGTTTTAACAGGATCACTCTGGCTGCTGCATTAGGAGTAGGCTATAAGGGGTAGAGTGGAAGCAGGGACAACAGTTAAGAGACTGTTGCAGTGGTCCAATAAATAAAACTATGGCATTCTGTTTCTTGCCACTAGGATTTAGGTTCTTTTTTTTTGACTGATGTATCCTAAACACCTAGAAGAGTGCCTGTCATATACCAGGTCCTCTGTAATTATTTGTTCATTAACAATGGTGACTTGGAGAGCAGAATGGATTGGGGGTAGTAAGTAATTGTATTCTCAATGTATTTTGAAGGTAGAGCCCGAAAGTTAGGGAGGATGGGATATGGGCTATGAAAGAACAAAGTGAAAGATGATTCTAACATTTATGGCTTGATGAACTTACAAGAGAGAGTTACCATTAAACTGCGATGGTGCACTTGCGAGTGGGACAGATTCAGGAGAGAAGATGAGAAGTTCTATGAGCAGAGACATCTAGTAGTTTCTCAAAG
The DNA here is from genome assembly GCA_963574885.1 of Lepilemur ruficaudatus. Classification (NCBI taxonomy): domain Eukaryota; kingdom Metazoa; phylum Chordata; class Mammalia; order Primates; family Lepilemuridae; genus Lepilemur; species Lepilemur ruficaudatus. The sequence goes on along the minus strand of CAUYRT010041109.1, from coordinate 52,348 downwards.
AGGAGAGAGTGTTACCTGTGTCAGAGCTGCCTGACAGGTTAAGTAAGATGAGGACTGATAATTAACTATTGGAGTTAGCAACACAGAGATCATTGGTGACCTTGACAAGAGTAGATTCAGTGAGACAGTGGAGGTGAAAGCATGTTTGGGGTAGGTTTACAAAAGAATGGGAGGAGAAAAGTTGGATAGTATGAAAAAGTGTTTTTGTGGAGTTTTGTTGTAAACGGGAGCTGAAAAGTGGTGCGTTAGCTGGAGGGGCAAGTGGTGTTAAATTTTTTTTTTTTGTTATTTTTCAAATGGGAAGAAAAATGGCATGTTTGAATGCAGATGGTACTGATCCGGTAGAGAAGAGGGAAATGGTTTAGAAAAGTTGGGGAAGAACTGCTTATGTGTATGAGGGGGGAGGGATCTAGTGCACAGGTAACGGGCTTGGCCTTACAGAGGAGCGCAGATAGTTATGTAAGTTCAGATGTTGGACAGATGTGCTGATGGGAGCTTTAAAACGTTCCCTTCTCCTTGCTTCCATTTTTTAGTAACAAAGCAAGCAATGCCATTAGCTGAGAGTGAGCATGGAGTAGGGGCATGAAATAGCCATGGAAGAGAGTGGGAGTCTGCAGGTCTATGGACATGGAGCGCGAGTGCCCTGCAACATTAGGGCCCCCATGAAGTTCATAGTTATAAATTTAAAGTGAGCATTGTTGTGTTTTTTTCTCCAGCCTTGGAGAAAACCAAATGGATACAGGCATGGAATAGGAGAGTTGAGCTTAACTACAGTTGTAGTTTTTCAAGTAAGTACCACAAAAGGAGAGAGTTCAGGGTTGTTGAGGATCAATACAATGGAGCAATTTTCATGATTGACCCTAGGAACAAAAGCTGGCTAAGGAAGGAAGAGAGGATATGATGAGGGTGTAAGATGGCAAAGAGTTGGTAGACTCAGTGGACTGTAGGTCCCATGGGGGCTGAAGGATTGCTGACGTTGAGATGAGTAGAGGGAGTGAGCAGGGAAGAGGGGAGAGAAGATGGCTGGAGAACATGGTGGTCTGCTCTGAGATACAGAGATGTTGTAAGCATGGTAATGGCGAGGTCGAGGGTGTGGCCATGGGGTGAGCGGCTGAGGTTGAGAGAAGTTGGAGAACTAGGAGGCCATGGTGTTAGAGGGATCGTTGTGAGAGTTTTGAAACCAGCGAGAATTAAGAGAAGCGTAGTTGGATAGACTGATGCTAAGCTAGGAGCTGAAGTGGTGAAGATGTCAGAGGGAGTGACTGCTTCATCTTTTCATCATTGGGGAGTGTGGAAAGTGGAGGTGGTGGGTGCTGCAGAGGAAGAGGCACTGCTCCAGCCTTTAGACGGTCCTGGATTCTTTGATCTGTGATCACAAAGCCAGCCCCTACTGTTTGATGCGGGAAAGCCAGTGAGCCGGGCAGGGTTGGGCATTACGAGGTGGTGCTAGATCTTTGCCGAAAACCAGAGTCCTATCAAAGTATCTTTGATTCCAGCTCAAATGAAAGGAAAAAAAATAAGGTCTTTTTGGCCCAAAGTTTAATTTGATGATTTACACTAAGGCTGTGAAAATTACTGTCAAGAGGAGTAATGGAAAAGCAGCATTGATAGCTAGGATTTCTTTGAGGGAGCTGAGCAGTGTTCATGTCCATTCAGTATCACGGGTTAACAGTGAGAATAAAAATCAGTCCCAACTAATCAATCTTTCTGGTCTCGTGAACGTTAAGAACATTCAAGTTTTTTATTCCATTGGTTTCAGGAATGAGATGTTATATTTTCCCCCTAATCTAAAAAGTTTCATTTATTTTCCCTTAATTGTTAAACCATCTGATAAGATTTGATTCAGAGATTTTTAAAAATACTTACTGATAGTTGACATTCTTTCTAAGAAAGTGAAAAAGAAAAAAGAAATCCAAAATATTATACAAACAACCATTAACATTTTGATGTATTTCTGCCCGTCTTCTTTTTTTGTGTAATTTTTTCCTTTGTTTTTAACCTTACTATAATATACAGGCAGTATTGTAGTATACTTCTTTTACTTACCATTATGATAAAAATTTTTCCTGTTACCATATAATCTTTGAAAATTATAATTTTCCATTAGGTTTTAAATTTTTCCTTCAGTGTTTCGTTGTCATAAACAATGCTGTATTGAATGTACAGAGAGATTTTTCTGCATGTAGGAGTGTTTCCTTAGGGTAAATTTCCAGAAGAATAGAAATACTTGGTCAAAGAGTACTGAATTTAGTATTTGTTATAGTTATCAGAAATAACTGCTCTGTTATTATTTGCAAAGATAAGTCATATATGTGACTCTGTTTGTGTGAGTATTCTTCTAGATACTGGTGTTTCTGCAGGATATGGAAAGCTAATTCCCATACTTTATTTAAACAAACTAAAAATGAGTAATTTATCAAAAAATTTGGTGGAAATTAGCTTCTCAAGAAGAATCAGAGAGAGGTTCTTTCTGTTCAGGATTCTCTGCTTTTCGTGTTCTCTGCTCTTTGTAACTAATTCAGTCTGAAGTTATTTGGGGAAAGTAAGTTCTTGAACTTTTTCCCCCAGTTGAGCTGTTATCACAAATGAGCAGAAATAGTTGTCATACGCTAGTTATAGTCATTTTAAGCTTGTTTGTAGAGTCTTTGCTAACTTTTCTAAAGTAATTTGTGTTACCCATTTCTAATTCTGCTTTTTGCTTTTTAAGATTATTTGTAGCTAGCCAGACTTGTGATGTGCGAGAGGATTCTGTTTTCATTCACTATCTAGATTTTAATTTTTATTTAGAGAATGAGTTGTTTTTAAACATATGTTGGTCAATTTAAAATCCAAGACAGCTTTGTGTACCCGCTAACAAAGCCTTCCTCACTGGTCCTTTGTTTTAGGTTCAAAGACACTATTATAAATGCCAAGTATGGAGGGCATACGGAGGCAGTACGCCGGCTGCTGGGTCAGCTCCCCATCAGTGCTCAGTCTTACAGCGGTAGCCCCTACCTGGATTTGTCTCTCTTCAGCTATGATGACAAGTGGGTGTCCGTCATGGAGCGGCCCAAGACTTGTGGAGATCACCCTATCAGGTATAGTGTCACTGCTACAGCTATAGACTGCTTAAGGGTTAAAGATGGCCTGCTTTCTCTCTCTTCTTCCTGGACGTCGTCTCCTTGTGACTTTCTGTTTGTACTCAGTGGTTAGGCTGAAAGGGCAGGCGATTTCTGTAACGTGGTGAGTGCTTTGGTCATTTAGGTACCAGTCTCATAACTTGACTACTCCTACTCTTTGCTTCTCATCAGAACATCTAATTCAGATAAGTGTTGTCCTCTTTAAAGATATCCAGGGAAGGAAACTGTACTATTCCATTTAATAATCTAATACCATTCCATAATATTTATAGTTGAGGCTTTATTATTACGAATATCTAACAAAAACTGAGCCTACTGTGGTGACTCAAGCCTATAATCCCAGCTACTTGGGAGGCTAAGGGGGGAGGATCACTTTAGCCGAGGAGTTCGGGGCTACAGTGAGGTATGACTGTGCCACTGCACTACAGCTGGGAGACAGTAAGACCTGTCTCTTAAAGAAACAAAACCAAAAACCCACAAATTATTTTATCCTCCCATGTTTCCTAGTAGAAAAGATAGCAGAGACAATTTGGGGAACAGGCAGGTTTAGGGGAAACGCATGCTCCCTCACTTGTAGGAACTTTGTAATGTATACTACTGTGTTATTGCTGGAACCTTGAAACTAACCTCTTACAAGCAATCCCTTCCTCACAGAAATCCAGTTCACAGACCCATCTGTCTCCCACATCTGGAGCCTGTACTGTTCTGTGTGCTGTAATAGGTACTAGGGAGAGGAGCTGACACCACTGTCAGTCGTGGGATTGACTCAGGGGATGTGTGTTCCAGGAGCTCTAAGCTGGAGCTTGGAAGATCTTTTTCACTTAGAAACAGTGGTAGCTAGGTCTTTATAAGAGATGTATTTCATCATCCAGCTTCATTGTATAGTATATTAAACGGGCCTATGTTACATAGTCTGTATAATTACCATTCGTTAAATTTCCTTTGGGAAATTGTAAATTCCAAAAACCAATTAAAATGTTTTTTTATTATGGAAAGTTTTTTTGTTTTTGGAGACAGGATCTTGCTCTGTTGCCCAGGCTGGAGTGCAGTGGTACAATCATAGCTCGCTGCAGCCTCCAACTCCTAGGCTCAAGTGACCCTCCTACCTCAGCCTCCCAAAGTGCTGGGATTACAGGGATGAGCCATTATACCTGGCCTGAAAATTTTAAACATATACAAAAAGTAGAAGAGTGTAATGAACCTCCATGTACACATCACCCACTTCAACAGTTATCGGCTCATGGCCAGTCTTTATTCATCTTTGTTTACCACCACCACTGCTCCCTCCCTTTCCTACCACTGGCCAGATTATCTTGAAGGAAGTCCCAGTTATCCTAGCATTTTATCCATAAATATTTCTGTATGAATTTCTTTTTTCTTTTAATTTAAATTAAAAAAATTTTTTTTTTGAGACAGAATCTTGCTTTGTTGGCCAGGCGCGATGGCTCACGCCTGTAATCCTAGCACTCTGGGAAGCCAAGGCAGGAGGATCGCTCAAGGTCAGGAGTTCGAGACCAGCCTGAGCAAGAGCGAAATCCCGTCTCTACTATAAATAGAAAGAAATTAATTGGGCAACTAAAAATATATATAGAGAAAAAATTAGCCGGGCATGGTGGCGCAAGCCTGTAGTCCCAGCTACTTGGGAGGCTGAGGCAGTAGGATTGCTTGAGCCCAGGAGTTTGAGGTTGCTGTGAGCTAGGCTGATGCCACGGCACTCTAGTCCAGGCAACAAAGTGAGACTCTGTCTCAAAAAAAAAAATTAAAAAAAAAAAAATCTTGCTTTGTTACCCCAGCTAGAGTGCTGTGACATCATTATAGTTCACTGCAACCTTAAACTTCTGGACTCAAGCAGTTCTCCTGCCCCAGCCTCTTGAGTAGCTGGGGCATATGCCCCATGCCTGGCTAATTTTTCTATTTTTAGTAGAGAAGGGATCTTGCTCTTGCTCAGGCTGGTCTCAAATTCCTGAGCTCAAGCGATCCTCCTGCCTTGGGTCTTCCAGAGTGCTGGTTTTACAGGCGTGGGCCACCATGACTAGCCCTATATGAATTTCTAAAAGATAAGAACTTAAAAAAAAAAAAAACCCAACAAAACCTTAATACCATTATCCCATCTTAAGAAAATTAACAAAAAATTTTAAGGCCAGCAAATATCTAGTCAGTTTTCACATTCCCCTGTTGTTTTGTAAATATTCTTTTTATAGGTAATTTGTTTGAATCAGATCTAAACAAAGTTCATGCATTACACTTGGTCACTATACCCTTATGTCTTTTTTCATTCTATAGGTTCTGTTTCCCTCTTTTATTTTCCTTGAAGTGAAATTGTTGAAGAAACCAGGTTGTCTGTCTTCTAGGGTTCTCCGCATTCTAGATTTTGCTCATCGTATATCTGGGGTAGTATTTACCATACTTCTCATTCCCCCACATTTCCTGTAAACTGGTTGTTAGATTTAGAGGCTCAAACTACTTACTTTAAATTACAAGCTCTTTGTGTGTTGGGGAGTGTGTGGGTAAGATTAATGCATTTTTTTTACACATAAAAGCATATGATAGGCCTCGTTTGATGAGTCAAGTAGCACACATTCCTCTCCCTCTAACTTCCCTGCCTTTCTAATTTGAAAAGATGAATCTAAAACAAATCTGGAAATGCCCTCGCCCCTGAAGAGGGAGATTTTTCTTGTAATTCTTATTTATATTTTTAATTTAGAATGAGAAATTATAAGGATATTAAAGGCATTTGAAGAGAGTATGCCATTACTCTTACACCTTTATGGTACATTCTAGTCTATTTCATTTGTCAAGCATGTTTATGTTTACACAGTTGTAATCGTGGTTAGCATCATATTTTCTAGACTGCTTTTATTCTATAAACGTTTTTCCATCTTGTTACATAGTCCTCACAGTTACAGTCCTAATGATGGCATATTATTCCATCAAGTAGATGTGTCATAATTTATTTAACCATCCACTGTCACTGAGCATTTATTCTCTTTCTGTGTTTTTATATTCGAATGAATGTCATAGTAGCCATCTTTATTCATGTCACCAGTTACTTCATTTAAATTAAATTCTGAGGTTATAAATTCTTGTGAATGGGATCAAGTCAAAGTGTATAAGTGTCTTTAGGTCTGCTTATATATTTGCTTTCCAAAAGGGAAATCATAGAGCTCTTTAATTCAAGACTTTTTATTTTCTAGGACTTGCTCCCAATTCAGCCCCTACCCTGCTAATCATCTCTAGTTTCCCAAACCACAGGGCATTTATTTTGCTTATGAGAAAAGGTATTTCAAGTACTGAGAAGGATGGACGCATCTTTAGTCTCCCTGTATTAGGTGAAAAATTAAAAAGTACTTAGTATTTTGTATCTTTGTATGAAAAAGAAGACTCTTCCAAAAGAATTTATTCTTAAAAATGAAAAACTCAAAGATATACCTGAGTCCACACTGTCCTATGTGGTAGTCACTAGCCACATGTGGCTATAGAGCACTTGGCATGTGGCTAGGCCAAGTTGAGATATGCTCAAGTGTCAAATACATACCAGAGTTCAAAGATTTAGTAAAAAAAAAAAAAAAAAATGTGTGAAATATCAAATCTCTCACTAATATTTTTATATTGATTATAAGTTGAAATGACTCTTTTGGCTATATTGGAGTAAATATTAAAATTAATTTTACCTTTTTAGTTTTTTTAATGTGGCTACCTAAAAATTTAAAATTACACATGTGGCTTACATTTTATTTCTAGCCCTAGCCTAGACAATTTTGAGGCAGGAACTTCTGGAAGTTGGGGGAGTGTAATTAAGGCTGTACTAAGGGTCATCTTGGGAAAGAAATGACCAATGACTCAGTACAACATCGCAAAATTCATTATCACTCTGCCCCTAAAATGAGGTGATCAGACCAAGGTGATTTTATATAATAGTTCTGATAACCTGGGGTTGATATAAGAGATTTCATTAATAAGGTGAAATAATGAGTTGCAACATTCCCCTGTTGTCTGAATTTCAATTTGGTGGTGAATATCAATACTCTCTCTCTCTCTTTCTCTCTCTCTCTCTCTCTCTCTCTCTCTCTCTCTCTCTCTCTCTCTCTCCTTTTTCTGTTTAGGTTCTATGCCCGGGACTCTGGCCTGCTCAAGTTTGAGATCCAGGCAGGTTTACTGGGCCGCCCCATCAACCACACAGTCCGACGCCTTGTTGCCTTCACCTTTCACCCTTTTGAGCCTTTTGCTATTTCCGTGCAGAGGACTAATGCTGAGTATGTTGTCAACTTCCATATGCGACACTGCTGCACATAGGTGCCTCACAAAGCTAGGTTATCTGGTCTTCCAAGACTTTGCCCCCTTCTTCTCAGTGGACTCTAAAGCAAAAGCCTCTGACTGCCAGCTTTGTTGGTTCCAGCCTGGTATACCTCAGATGGGGGAGAGCCAGAGAAAGGAACAAGCTTGGCTCAACTTAATGGAATTTTTTATTGTATACAATACTACTACTGATCAAATCAAAGTCCTTTTGCCTTTTCCCTGTGGGAATGCCCAGCATTAATTAAGCCCATTTCATTTTTGCTTTACTTTGCATTTTATTGCTATGAAGATGAAATCATTATACCTTTACCCCCTTCATGTCACTTCCTTGGCATTACGATTTGCAGCCTGGAGCAGGTAAATGTTGTTTACTTATGTGAACTATATGCATCTTTTCCACTTAGCCAATAAGCAGGGCTATCTTTATAAGAAAAAAAAATAAAGCCTTGGTATTTTCTTACTTAAATATATCCTGTTTGATGACTGCCTTATGTTCATATCACACCCAGTGCTTTGCAATTATTTGGGTTCCAGGAAGGACAGTGAAAGAGACGAGAGGCCATGGATACAGCGGCTGCTCCTGGGAGAACTAAGTGGTGAGTGCTGGCAGGGAAGACAGTTATCTGCCAGGATTGTTTCCTTCTCTAGGGTTTTCTCCTGGTAATTGTCACAGCTGGAGGAACTGGGCATAATTGCACATCCTCATGTGGAAGCATGCTCCCGTCTGTACCATCTGTGTCATGCAGGTGGAAGAGTGAGCAGTTCTCGTTGGCCATAGCAGAAACAAACACTGTGTAGCACGTACTGTAATTTGGGTAGTGGGAGCTGGCAAGCTGCAGGTGTCCCAACAGAGACTAGGCTGTTCCTGGACAGCCAAGCCATCACAGCCATCCCATAAACACCTGCTGGCCCCAGCCGCATCCTTCTGTCACATTCTCAACTCTTGCCAGACTGTTTATGTTTCATCTGCATAACGTATCCACCAGAAATATAGTAGGCTTGTTTAGTAACATCTGACTTTGAAGGTAGCTTTGAAACGTTGAGTTCCTGAGCAGGCTGTGAAAGGAGCCGTGGATGCAGACAGCTGGATCCTGTATTCCCTCCGCCATCCAGGCTGACTTCCTTAGGGAATATAAGAAATGTGATATGAGACGCTGAGCGCCTCCAAAAACTGTTCAGCTAATTTCAGCATTTTCAAAATTGAACAGCTAAATTCAGTTTCATTCAGCATTCAACACAGGCTTTGAGCACCTACTCTGAGTCAGGGTAGGCCCTGTGTCAGGATGCTAAGAGTGAGGAGAAGAAAGGACAAAGAAATCATCGTAATTCAACATGATAAAAGCTCTAATAGTGTCTCTTTGAGGACAGTGGAGGGAGGTGAAGAAGAAATGGAGGAGGACTGGTATCCTGGGGAAGGAAGGAACACTGGCATTGGCTAAACAAGAGTGTGTTGTGTGCCCCAGGTTGAAGACATTTCAGGGAGAGGCCCAGATGTGCAAAGGCACGGAAGCATGAAAAGGGCTGTCACGTTGCGGAATGGTAAATAGGCTGATGTGGCTATAGCATAAGCTAGGGTGGAGGCGGCCAAGCAGTAGACTGAGGGGATATCAGGAAGAGAGTTGTTGTGCATGGTGCTAGGGTTTTATTTATTGGAGGCATAATATGGAGCTCCCAAAGGTAACTTTCAGCTGTCTGGAAGATGGCTTGGAGGGGTGGAGACTAGCGAGAGGGAGGCCAGATGAGTCATTGGTGGTCATCCAAAGGAGAATGGCTTGAACACTGTCACTGGGCCTCTGGATGGATGAACTACTTTGTAGATCATGATGAATATAGGGTCCCAAAGCTTGGTGATTCTAATCATGTGTTAACAATACAGATGCTGATGGGGTTGTGTCTGGGTTAACCCATCATAAGTTGAGAATATCTGATGCTGGGTTTATCCAGATATGACCCCATCATAAGGAGTATACTGAATGTGTATTGCCTTTGCACCATCATAAAGTGAAAAAATTGTAAGTTGAACCATCATTAAGTTGGGGATCACCTGTAATTGTGTTCTTGTAATGTACTACTCATTATCCCAGGAGAAGTCTTGTCACATATTTCTGGGGCCGAACTAACCTTTCCTTGTAAAAACACTTTACCTATAGTATTTCTTTGAACCAAGTTGCTTGATTGTCCCCGAGGACTTGGCAGAGGGGAAAGAGCATGGAGTATTAAGTTACTCAGGCTTCATTTGTGAATCCTGGCCCTTCCACTCATTCACTGTGTAATCATGGGCCCATCTCCTAGCTTTTCTGAGACTTAATTTGTACTTCCTTCCACCGTAGTCACACATTCACTTGGTCCTATCCAAGATCTTTTCCTTACCTCTAAGTGCTCACCTCTGAAGTCTCAATTTCATATAACCTACTCTGACCACTTCCTTACAGCCTTCCCCTTACTCACTTTGCTACCCCCACTACAGAGGATCTTAGACTCAGTGAAGCCTCCAATCCCTGACCCAGCCTGGATTAGTTAAGGTAAGGTTAAACTGCTATAACCAAAACACCCACAACACAATGGCTCAAATAGGAGAGAAGGGGTTTTTTTCTCTCTCTCTCAGGTCACAGCACAAGACAGATGTTCAAAGTCAGTGAGTGGTGCTGCCACACACAGCCATTCAAGGACCCAAGTGTCTTCCCTCTTGTTTCCCTGTTGTTCCCTGTGGCATTGTCCTGGATTGAGCTGGGGAGAGGATGAAAGAGTGTGGAGGAGGCTCCACCTGATCGTAAGGCCCCTGTCCATGAGTAGCACACATCACTTCCACTCATATTCCAGTGAGGGGGTCTGCACTGTGTGGCCACACAACAAGCAAGGGAGCCTGGGAAGTGTAGTGTGTGTGGCCAGCTGTGTGCCAGGTACTCTTGTATTCAGAAGAAGCGATAATGGGTTTTGGTGGACGGCTGGCCATCACTGGGACCCTGGCATCTTCGCTAGCTGTCACCTCCCCTCAGGTCCTCTCTTCTTTCCTTATTCAGCCCAGGTTGCATGGTCTAACACTATAATCACTCCCTTGCAATTACCCTTAACCTCCTTGCTGCTCTGCCTCCTTCATGGTGACTTAGAAAATCCTCAACTCTGTGTGCATCTGTGTCTAAATAGCTGAAAATAACTGCAGAAAAACCCTGTCCTTAAATTCATGACAACAAACCTAAAATATGCACCCAAGACTGCTGAGGAATCCTTATATACTTCCCTTATCTGTTTACTTTCCCACTCCTTGAAATTGCTGTTTTACACATTCACCTCTCTCTTTAAAACCCCTCCTCCAATTTCTCAGCTGGTCATCTTGCCACCTCCTTCGTGGTAGACATGGAAACGATCAGATGGGAATTCCCTTATTTTTCCTTTACCATGTGAACCATGTGACTTGGATCTGTACCCGTTCTCTGCCTTCCCTCCTGTTTTAGTGAATGAAATATCCCTGCTTCTCTAAAAGACCAGCCTCTCTGCCTGTCCACTGAATCCCATCTCCTTTTGACTCCTCAAAAGACCTTGGTCCTTGTTTTCATAATTATTTTCTCTCTCCTGCATCATCTTTCTCTTGATAAGCCATTCCTGTTAACACATAGATATACTTCAGGATATTCTGTCTTTAAAAAATCCTGCTTTGACCCCTTACTCTTCTTTAGTTACTGCCCATTTCTCTGCTACTCTTCGCAGAAAAAATTCTCCAAAGAGTTGTCTAAATTAAATGGTTTCGCTTTCCTACAGCCCATTTTTCCTCAACCCACTTCAGAGAAGTTTCTCCCTCTACCACTCCTCTGAAACTGTAGTTGTTTAGGTCAACCAGTGATTTCATGTTGCCAACACAGTGGTCACTTCTTGCCCCTCTTTGCCACCCAATGTTGTTGGACATAGTTGATTTATCTCTATATCAAGAAACACTTGGTTCTCTTGGTTTCTGAGACAGGATGTGCTTCTGGTTTTCTTCCTGCGTTACTGGTTGTTGCTTCTTGCTCCCCTTTGCTGGCTTCTCCTCTGTTCCACCTCTAGCTGGTGGAGTGCCCTAGCACGCAGTCTTGGAGCCTCACCTCTTTTTCTCTATATAGCCTTTCTGTAGTTGATTTCGTCCATTCCCGTGGTTTTAAGTTCTAGCTATAAATTCATGCCTGTCAAAGTTACGACTCCAGTCTGACTGCTTTCTTGAGCTCCACATTTATATATCGTGTGACTTATGTGACATCTTCATTTGGATATCTAATAGGTATTTTAAAACTAGCATGTCCAAAACAATGCTCTGATTCTCACCCCCGCCTCCAACATATTTCCCCTTCAAGATTTTCCATATAGTTTCAATATCTACCCATTTATTTTAGCCAAAAACTTAGGAATTATTCTTGATTTCTCTTTTCTCCATTCCCCCCTCCATTGTCCCCACCCCCACACATCTGACTTCACTCTAGGGATGTGCCCTGTGCAGTCTAAGCCAATCATGGTAGTCCCGTACTCTAGAACAGGATCCAAAACTGGTCTACATAACGGGTCAGTTTAGAAATGTCATGTGTCTTAATTCAGGTCAGTGGTGCAATGACATAAAGGTTTCTGGGGAAACCTTTTGAGAATGTCAGTGAGGAAACACGTGGCCCACTTTTCTATTATCCAACACCCTATGACCATACTCAAAAAGAATCCGCCTTAGGATGAAGTTGACCTTCTAAAGGTCTCATCCCTACTTGGCAGGGAGCTGGCAGATCAACGATCAGTGCAAGCTGCTCTGGACCTCTGAGAGAAAGTTTCCATTTAAATATAGCAAAACCTCTTTCATTTGGAGCCCTTGTGGAGGGTCACAGTATAAATGAGTGAAAAGCCTAAATTAGATAATTTTTAAAAGAACAGTAGCTTCATTATTTTCAAGTACACAGAGTAACTTAAACTCAGTCATGAAGTGTTCCTTTGTAGAAGCCCTTGGGGACTTTCCTTAATGAGTAGATTATAATTATTGGTAATCAGCATAACAGTTCTCTGCAATGCGTGCTTTGAAAGCAATTGAGCGTATTAAGTGATTTTGATGTTCCAGGGGGCAATTTTGTTCACAATATTAATCTGTTCAGAATATACCCTTTATAGCTATAACGCTCTGTTGTTTTAAAAAAAAAAATTCTGAAGACTGTCCATTAGACCTTTGATTACCAATGTAGGAGGCAGAGAGATGCTTAGTAGGACTCAGATTCGTGTCCTGATAGAACCATAGAAAGAGCTCAGGCTGGCATGGGAGGCCTGGCGTAAACCCTGGCTCTGTTACCTACTAACTATTTAACCCTGGGCTTGATAAAAAGAATTTTAGTGAGTTTCAGTTTCTCCTTTGTAAAATGGGGATAATTCCCCCTTGCAGGGATGATGTGAACACTAAATGAGTATTAATTAAAGCTCTTAATACAATAAGTACTCAATAAATGCTAACTTCCTTCTCTATAGATCTTTTAGCCTGTGTGGGAGGCTCCTGCCTCTTTAGTGTGTCATAGAGTCCGCTCCCAGCCCTGGTTATACCTCTTCATTCCCTGGTGACTAAGTGGCATGAGCTTGCCCCTTCTCCAGGCCCAACCCCTGGCCACCCACAAGAGAACGTGGCATCTGTGGTGGTGCTGTTCTGCTGCCATAGCCTGTCCCCAGCATACCTGGGTCTGAGAAGAGCAGGACATCCTTAATCCACTTTGTAGCCAGATGCTATGCTAAGCACCTTATATGGGAAGGAATTTACTGCATTTTATGGATTCTGAGATGCATTTTTTGAAATTGGAGTATATTTTAAAATTCATGTCTTATCAGTGTCAGCCAGGCAGTAGTTGTGACATTACTGCTGTCATCACCTGTGCATGTGCAAATTGGACATGCTCTTCCCATTGTCATCATTTCTGTTGAGTAATGTGTGTTGTTGATACCACGTGTTCAGTGTAAGCGCTTTTTAAGTTGTCTTCAAAAAGATAATACTGTGATTTGGTATTATAACGAAAGGTTGTTTTGTATTCAGAAAGGCACAGAAGCAGAGCAGTGGGGTTAATTTTGATAATAGTGAAGCACAGATTTGCCATTAGAGGAATGAACATGAGGCCATATTTTTTTACAAAACAGCAAGTGTTTTTTGGAACTAAGAAAGAAAGATATCTACTAGTGAATGAAATTTTACTGTCATGCTGAGATTCGTGTAAGAGGATTCCTATCAGACACCCAACAAGGGAACTGAATGAAGGAGAAACCGTCCCATCCCTTGTAATAGATGGAATAAGTTTTAATGCAGTGAGAGGCCTAGTGTGACCAACTCATGCAAAGCACAGGACTAATCATTAAGGTGTGAATCAATTTTTTAGAAACTTCCTGTTGACTTTGAAGAGGAGTTGATTAACTTTCAGGGACATGTGAGTCAATATAGAAAAAAATGAAACTAGAGTTTAAGTCAAATAGAAAATGCTGATGAAACTGGATATTCTTCAGCATGCCTCCAAATCTGAAAAAGGCCCAAAGTGCTCTTTAAACACGTATGTTTTAAGTTTATTAGGATTTGTCTTAATCAGGTTATGGTAAGATACAGGAAATGACTGTCATGAAGGAGGAAGTGTGTTGCACTCATGGGTCCCTAGGAATAGGAGGCGCAACATGCCACACAGGGCCGTGGGAAAGTGCCTGGGTGGGTCAGGAGGCAGAAGGAGCCAGGGGAAAATGTGGGCATGAGGTTTTATTGTGGTTTCTGCAGAAAGGAGTGGGTGAGGCAGGGTAAACTGGTTAGGGATTGGCTGATTTCAATAATTTTGGTGGGCATTGGGGTATAGGGACTGTCCCTAGTTGTCTGGTATCCAGCCCTGAGGTGATTAGGGCAGAGTGTGAGAGCCCTATTAAGGAGGTACTTGGGGAGTGTGGGCTCTAGATTGGTTGGTTTGTATATGAGAGATTTGTTCCCGGGTAAGTTGTTCGCTATCTCTAGGAATTAGCAAACCCTGGGAGGAGCAGTCCAGGGTCAACATGGCCCCAAGATTTCAAAGCATCAGAAGTCACATGGTATGGCTACTACAGTAAAAAATAATTCCAAGTAATAAGAAAGCATTGTCATGGTTTAATTTTTCTTAGTGACACATTGTGGCCAGCCTTCAAGATGGCCCACAGTGACCCCACCTCCTATAAAATGCTCTTGTATCGTCCCCTCCCACATTGTATCAGGGTTGGTGTGTGTGACCAATAAAATATAACAGAAGTATGATGTGTCACTTTCAAGGCTCAGTTATAAGAGACATTTCAAGGCCAGGCTTCTGCACCCACTCCATCCTGCTTGAGTTACTCAAAGGGGGAAACCAGCTGCCATGTCACAAGGACACTTAGGCAACCTGGAGAGACCTACTTACCAAGGAACTGAGGCTTCCTGCCAATAGCCCTGTTAGTGAGACATCTTGGAATCGGATCCTCCTGCTTCATCAAGCCTACAGATGACTGCAACCTCCCAAGAAACCCTGAGCCAGAACCACCCAGCTAAGCCACTTGTGGATTCTTGACTCTTAGAAATTGTGTGAGATAATAAATATTTTGAGCAGCTGAGTTTTGGGGGTGATTTATTGTATATCAATATATAACTGACACATAAATAACAGTGTCTTTTGTAATATGGCATCTTAGATTTGCAAATGCAGTATTCCTATTTTATAGATAAGCAAATTGACCTCAGAGAGATTAAGCAAATTGCTCAAAGTGACATTACTAGTTAATAGCAAATAAACTTTAATCCAGCCTGTGTTAGATCTAAACTGGCATTTTACTGATTCTCAAAAACATTTAATAGGGAATTCTGATATTTTTGTGCCTTTTTATCTGCCTCCTTCCTTGTAGGGGGATGACCCAACAGAGGTATCTTTTATAGTTGATAATATATCCCACATTGCATTCTCTTTCTTTTCATTAACACTAGTGTATTGGTTGGCTTATTTGTTCATTCATGTATTAAACATTTATTGAGGGCCTACTAAGTGCCAAGAACTAGGAATATAAGAATGTGTAAATCACAGCCCTAACTTTTGAGTTTCTAGTCTCGTAACGTCTCTGAATACCTATCTCCCTCTCTTTGAAAGAAAGAGGCACCTTGCCCTCTCTCTGGCTCCCCTGTCCCACCATCAGTAAGGGACCAGGTAACCAGCTGATGAGGGTGGATTTAGCAAGAGGGAGCTGAATGTTGGGATGCTTTTCTGTGGAAGCCCACTGCTTGTCCCCGTTATGTTTCATTAACTCTGTTGCTGAAGTTCCACCTCCTGCAGGAGTATTTGCAGCACCCCAAGAGAGCCGTCTGCAGTTGCTGTCTGGCAGTAGCACACATTAACTCTAATGAGCAAAAGTGGGGCTCCCAGGCCCCACTCCACTGCATCTTGAGCAGCTCTTCCTGGCCTGGCTCTGTCTGCTTCCTGAGCTGAGAGCTTCTGATCTCCAGCTACTGTTTCTCTTCTAAGTGTAGTCATTAGTTTTCCAGGATTAGAAGAAGAGACTGTCTTAATTTTAGGTTATATATATATATATATATATAAGTATATATAATGTATTATATATATATAATGTATGTGTGTGTGTGTGTGTGTGTATTATTTCCATTAGCCCTCCACCCCCCACCCCAATAGTTGTGACAAGAGGCCTGTATTTTTACTAGAAGAAAGGAAAAGTTGGGGAAAAGGAATATTCTGAACAGGAACAAAGAGGCAAATGAAAGGTAATTTCAAACTTGTTCTTTTTGCCCTAGTCTTTAAAAGTTTTTTTGAGGATTATGAGGTTTAGAATCTGTCATTAAGGAGGGATGTATTTATTATTCAAAATAAATTGCCTCTGGATTGTTTTCACTTAAAGTCTATCCTGTTTTTTAAAAATGTCATTCTAGTTAAAAATTTTTTTAAAATAAACTTTATCTGAAAAGTAATTGTCAACTCTCAGGGCAGGTTATGTTAATTGATTTAGTGGGTATGGCAGAATCTTGAGAGGGATTTCCTTTGAAAAAACAGTAGCACGTTTTTATTGGAAAAATGAAAAACGTGTAAGTTTTCATATTATTAATTTCAGAGAGTTTGAAAAAAAATCTTGCCTGATGAGGTTCTGCAGAAGACACCGTGATTCATAATTGGGACATATCCCCTCAAAATTTTGGAGGGATGTGAGATTTTACTGTGTGGGGATGAGTTTTAGAAGGTTGAGAAATGTTGTGTTAGAAAAATATTGACTTTCCTAAAAAGGCAGAATGGGAAAAACTGGAGCAGGATTCGGGACATTTCTGCAGGGAGCGTGTGCGGGGCCCCAGGAGAGCTGACTCACAATGAAAGGCTTGGGGAGGGGTAAGCAGCAGGAGCGCAGGTCAGAGAAAGATGATGGAAAATGGACCTATAATGGCCAAGGTGCTACTGTGTTCTAGATTTCTGTTTATAATTTTGCAGTAAGAAAGGCTCCTTCTAAGAAAGGGGGAAAAACCCATAAAATTGAATACTTGTTACAAATGAAAACTTACTCGAGGCAAAAAATACCAAAGCAAAGTCAAATGACAACACTTTTGCCAAAGGATTGATTTCCTTAGTATAAAGCATTTTATAAATCTATAATAAAAAGAACAATCTAAAAGAAAAAATGGGCAAAAAGCATGTTCACAGAAAAAATAAATATACATGGTCAACAACCATATGAAAACTGATTCTTTTCATCCATCAGATTAGCAAAGGTTAAAAATGTTTGATGACCCACTATTGGAAAGGAAGTGGGGTGCTCTGACCCACTGTTGATGGAAGAGTAAGTTGATTCAGAATTCTTGAAAGACTAAAAAGCAGCATCTTAATAATCGCACACAAGTTTAACCCAGTAAATCTTAACTCTAAATATGTATCAAGGCAAAAACATTTGTGTATGTGAACAAGATGTAGGTTCACTGTAACTTTTTAATTATGAAAAAGTAAGAACTATTAAATGTGCATCAGTAGAAAACGGACTATAAAACATTAAAACATAAAATATAAAATGACATAAAATTATAAAACATTCATAAAATGCAGTTTGATGACACAGGCACATGCATGCATTGATTTGGGAAGCTCTCAGGCATATTAATTGAAGAACTATGTTTGGTGTGATGCTATTTTTTGTATGAAGAAAAACCAACTCCACTGAACTTGAAGTCACACGCGTATACATACATACCTGCTTGTAGAGTCAGAACACTGGAAAGACTGTGGAAGGTATTAACAGTGGTTACCTCGGGAAAATGGGCATTTTTATCTTAGCTTATTCCCTTTATCTTTGTATTTTTTTTTTTTTTTTTACTGTGGACATGTATTTCTTAAAAAATTTTTAAATGAGTTTAACAAAATTTAATTGTATTTAAAAAAGCTATAAAATTTACTATCTTAACTATTTCTAAGTATAGTGTACAGTTCAGTAATGTTAAGTATATTTATGTTGCTGTACAACCAATCTCTAGAACTTTTTCATCTTGCAAAACTGAAATTCTATACCTATTAAACAACAACTCCTCACTGTCCCTCCCTACACACCTGGCAGCCACCATTTTACTTTCTGTCCTTATGAATTTAACTACTCTAGGCACTTCATATAAGTGAAATCTTATACAGTATTTGTCCTCTTGCAACTGGCTTACTGGCTTATTTCACTTAGCATAATGTCTTCAAGTTTCATCCATGTTGTTGCCTGTGTCAGAATGTCCTTCCTTTTTAAGGCTAAATGATATTCCATTGTATTTATACACCACATTTTGTTTATCCATTTATCCATGATAGACACTTGGGTTGTTTCCAGCTCTTGGCTATTGTGAATAGTGCTGCTATGAATAAGGGACGTGCAAATCTCTTGGAGATCCTTCCTTCAATTATTTTGGATATAAACTCAGAAGTAGGATTTAATGAGATATTTAAAAAAGTATTTAACCAATGAATTCACCTGTGTAGCAGGGGCAGTATTAGGCTCTCTATGGGCTAGCTGAAACTGAGTAGTCTGAGGTCAGAATTCTTTCCCTTACCAGCCTCCCAGGGGCTCGGCAATTTCATTCCTGCCCCCTGAGCCTTTCCTTTGCCCAGAAACAGGAGGGGGCTTAGCAGGCTTGTGAACTGGCTGCTCCTGTCTGCATTAATTCAGCACATTTCTATAGCTCCCTGAAGGAAGATATGCTGCAGCAACATTTAATTAGTGGCCAGGAACATGCTTTCCCAAGGACACGACTTATTTCTCAGCCAGCTGTTGCCTGTTGCTCCCTAGCAACATGAAACACTCACGTCTGATTGCTCTAAGGCCCTTTCTCTCCAGAGAAGGCGGGTGGCCAGTTCACCTGCTGTCACAGCCTGGAGCAGGGGCAGAGGGGGGTGGCTCTTGGTCTGGGACTAATTCTCCAGAGGAAGTGAGTGATCTGAACTTGTTATTCCTGCCAGCTATGGTACTAAATCTCTTGACCCTTGAGCTGCCCATTGGTGGTTCAGGTGCTCCACCACCCCTCTGCTTCAAGTTCATGATATGAAGGAGAAAGAATGTCACCAACTATAACACAGAGCAACGTGGCCCAGAATAATAGTCCACTGGTATTTTAAAGTACAGCTGAGAGATTTCGGACCCCCTTTGGGAGAGCCTGTCTTTCAGGATGGACTGGCTTGGGGGGTTGGAGGCCCTTGTACCACACCATGTTGAGTAGGAGGACCACGGGGAGCCTCAGTGGTCTGCTCACTGCTCTTGGTTTCCAGGGGCCTTGGAAAGAAGGAGTGGGTAGGCAGATGTCTGTAGCAGCCACTGCTTTGCGTCTGAACTTGCCATTCCCCACAGTGTCTGAGAGACGGCTTCTTAGGGACTAGACTTCAGTCTGGTTCCTCCCAAGTGCTGCTTCTGCAGAGGTTGCAAACTGGAGCCTTTGAGTTGAGGTGCTGCTCGCTGACATGTTTATTTGGTAGGTAGGGTGTTTGTGCAGTTTTGAAGTTTTCTAGAATATCCCTCATTTTCCTATGGCCGTCAAGAGGGGCCCCATTAGACTGGGCTTGTGTGCTCTCCAGCTCCCAACATCCTCCTCAGCAGCCCTGTTTGAGTGTGTGCCCTTCTGCAGCTGTCTCCTATTGACTCATCCACTCATTCCACAAACATTTATTGAGCTTCTTTTGAGTATCTGACCCTGAGCTAGGCACTGGGCTAAAAAAGACCACTAAGGTGTGGTCTATGCACTCTCTGAGCCCATGGACCAGATGGGAGACAGACAAGCACACAGCCGGGGGTTCCCTGTGGTCAGGTGGTAGAGGGATGCACAGGCGGTAGGGAGCACACAGACCTGGGGTGACTGCAGCTTCTGGCAAAGAAATCGCCTGAGCTGAGCATGTGGAAGGATGAGAGGAGTCAGCCTGGTGACCCAGTGGGAGAGGAGGAGGAATGGGGGGAGAAGGATGTTCCAGCCATAGGCGGGGAGGAACAGACACATGGAGGCATGCTAGAGTTTGGCATGTTGGGGACCAGCAAACAAGACCTTCAGCTGCCTAAAGCTAAGTGCCTGTGGGAGTGGCCAGGGAGTCAGTGGGAGCCTGCCAGGAAGAGCCTTGCTGGCCTGCTGAGGCCTGCGTTGAGAGAGCCCTTGCAGAGTTTAACCCGTGAAGCCTTTTGTCAGACTTGTTTTCCGATTACCTGGGCTACAAAACAGATTTGATGCAGGAGGCAGGGAGGTCCAGAAAAGAGGCCATTGCAGTAATGCAGGAAAGAAGTTGTCTATGTGCAGAGGGCTCCTGAACTTCTCCTTCCCACCCGGTAGGCGATGGGACTGACGGAAGAGGGAGCAGACCTACTCTTGGAGGTGCAGAAACTGCCCCAGTTTTGGCCCTGGCCTCTGCATCCAGCCCATGCTCTTAGCACCTCCCCTGCCTGCTTTGTTCCTGCTTCTCCCAGCCTGAGTAGCTCAGCAGGGGCTTGGGGCAGTGCTGGCAGAGTGGGCATTCTGTCAGTGGCAGCTATCGCCAGACTCCCGGCTGGCTGAGTGCTTGGCCTCTCTCCAAGCTGCTGCTTCTCTGGGGGAGCTCTCTGTGGGCTGGCACTATTGCGGGTGCCCATCCAGCCCAGGGCATTGGCTCTCCACACCTGACCAGGCCTCAGTGCCTGCGGCCTATGGGAGATGGTCGGGAGTTGTGGTGGGCTGGCCGTGGCCCAGGGCTGGAGAGGATGGGATGGATGGGTGTGATGCAGAAAAGCAAGCACTTGTACTTGGAGGATTGAGGGAAGACAGAGTCAGGGATGAATTAGCAAGTGAGGCAAGGTGGTGCCCAACCTAGACTGGGGAGCCAAGAAGAAGCCTATTGGGAAGGGAAGGGAGGGTGCTGGATGCGGTTGATTGGCAGTGCTCATGGACATCCAGCGGGGACGTCAGCAGGAGAGGTGGGTAATGAGCCTGGAGAGCCAGCGCTGTAGAGCAGAGGTCAAGATTGAGGAGCCAGAGGTAAAGCATGCCGCTGGTGTCACAAGAGTGTTTTGTTTGGAAGAGAATAGTAACAATAGCTAAGTTCATTGAGCAGTTACTGTGTGCCATGCCTGGTGTTTACACTCTACATTTATTAACTCCTTCCTTCCTCACAACAACCCCGTGAAGCAGACTAGGAGACATTTCTACAGTGCTCAGTCACTGAGTGGAAGAGTCAGGCTTTGAGCTCGAGTGGTCTCTGCTTCCAAAGCTTCTGTCGAAAACCATCGCACACGCCCATCGCTGCCTTCCCCGCTCACCTGTCCTAGGGGGTTGTCAGACATTGCCACCAACCTAAATGACAGCTTTGTGAGGGACGTGATAATGTTCCTGTTTTCAGATGAGAACACTGAGGCCCAGAGACTTGCCCTAAATAGTGCACACAGCGATGGAAAGTCAGGATTTGAATCCAGTCCGTTTGATTCTGATGCCTGATCTGTTGTCATGAGCACATGCTTGCTGCCTTTAGGGTCAGGCTAGATAGCGAAAGAGGTAAGGACCCCATGCAAAGCTGAGGCAGAGGGTTTGGTGACCAGACACCCAGATGAAGCAGAGCAGAAGGAACGAGAGGGACGGAATTCATCTTTCTCTCACCAAGAGAGGGAAGCTGGTGAGTGACTCCATGCTTTCTCAGCTGTGTGACCTTGTTGTGTTTCCTCTTTCAGCCTCAGTTTCCACAGCTATAAGTAGGCGTGAGAGGAGTCAGCCTCCTCTGACTCTTGAGGGTTTTGCCGAGGATAAAGTAAGGGAATGCACGTCTGCCCGTGTCTGACTTGTAACTAGTGCTCTATCCAAGCAGAAAGCACTTGTCAAGTGCCAGGCTGGGCAGCCCCTTCTGGAGAGCCCCTCATTTGGTCAGGGTGGGTACGAATGGGTGTTTGAAGGGTTAACCTGGCATCTTCAAGTCATTCTACCATGGTGAGAAAGAACTAGCCTTTCTGTTTCTAGAGAGACCACAGGAGATGACCTTGGTTCTGGCTTCCCTTCCAGCTGCTGCTTACTGATGAAGTGAAAATAGAAAGCCACCTCTCTCCATTCCCCCACTGTGCAAGCCTGTCACAGCCTGCAGACGCCTTCTAGGTGTGTGCATTCTATATTGTGTGAGCCACAGGACAGCAGGCCGCTGGCGTGGGGAGGGAGTGCAGAGGAAGGCTGTGGGAGGCTGGGCTGGGGCCACTCAGCGCTGCGCAGAGCCGAAGGCATCTTACCCTCAACCTGCCAGGGAGGCAGAGTTGAGAGGGCCTCAGAGGCCACCTACTCTGGGGGCTCCCAGCAGTTTCAAGTCCAAGTCCTCCATTCACCCTTACAGTGACTTGAGTGGGCTCACCCCCACTAAAAGTTCTACTTTTCAGACCCGTTGAGTGACACTGTCATTTGTTTGGTTCCCCCAACATTCGAACCTGTTTCTGGGTTTGTGCCATTCTACACATTGTGAGTTCTAACTGAGAGCAAAGGCCGGCGCCCCCAACAGGGTGTTGCAGCCGATGATGTGCCGATCACTCCCCACCCCCCGTGCCAGACTTCCCGAGCCAACCGTGCAAGACGGTTGGTGTTGGGAGCTCCCTTTCTAGGACAGCGACCCCAGACACTGATATTTTAGTATCAAAGTTGAGTTTTCTAGTTTACATCTGGAAACAGCATAAAAAGTTATTGAGAGTCTACTGCTGGAGTGATGAGGGTTAGGCAAAAGGATTCCCACTTGATACAGTGGGAAACCAACAAAGAGAGCGAGAACAAGGGAGTCACTGAAAGGGCCAAAATTAGCACACAGTGTTTCCCTTTATAGTCTTTCCACTAAATTCTTTTTTTTTTTTTTTTTTTGAGACAGAGTCTTACTCCGTTGCCCTGAGTTGAGTGCTGTGGCGTCAGCCTAGCTCACAGCAACCTCAGACTCCTGGGCTAAGGGGTCCTCCTGCCTCAACCTCCCAAGTAGTGGAGACTACAGGCACACACCACCATGCCCGGCTAATTTTTCTACTTTTAGTAGAGATGGGGTCTCGCTCTTGCTCAGGCTGGTCTCGAACTCCTGAGCTCAAGTGATCTTCCTGCCTCGACCTCCCAGAGTGCTAGGATTACAGATGTGAGCCACTGCACCTGGCCTCCACCAGATTCTTAAGGTCCATTTGTAGGTTTCAGGACACTTTCTGAGGAGGGTTGCGAAGCTGCTCCTTTGCTCTCCTTATCAGAGTGCAAACAGTTGGAGCTGGGGGCCCTGGCTGAGTTGAGGGGGTGTCTGCTGCTTGGACCTTCAAGCCCCAGAGGGCACAGGGCAGCAAAGAACAGCAAGCATTTCTTGGGCACTTGAGCCAGACACTGTGCTGAATCCTTTGTGTATGTTAACTGATTTGATCTGCTCAGCTCTCTGCAGTGCCTACTGTTACTGTCTCCATCTTATAGATGAGGAACTCAGACACAGAGAACTCAGACACAGAGTAACTTGCCAAAGGTCACAAAGCTAGAGCCACAATTCAAACTTGGATTTCAGAGTCTGCAGCTCAGTGTCCTCTTCACCCTTACATGTGGTGAGGGGCACTGGGGAAGGACATGGGGCAGAGGAGGGTGGACGGCACATCTGGGACTCATACTGCACGCAGGGAGCTGGCCATGTGGGAGGACAGAAAATCCCCATCTGAGCCATAGATCCAAGCCAGAAGGGACTGGGTGAGATGCTCTGAGGGATAAGAACTGTCTTAGAGACACCTTTGCATCTCTGGCCAGGGAGGACAGGTGGCAGATGGGTAGCCATGGAGCCCAGCCCTGACCAGCTGCTGTTTGCAGGGCAGAGCTGCCCACGTGCCCCTGTGGCAAGTGCATGGTGACAGTGGGATTAGGTGTACCCAGCAACCTCAGTGACCATTGAGTAGAGATGCACAGTGGGCCCTTCTGGATGGCCCTTCTCGCCACTCCGATTCCCGGGTGCTTAGCTTGCTAATCTCCCCCATGGCAGCGTGGGGTGACGGAGCAGTCGCTAACGTTATGGAATCTCCCACCTCTCAATGGCCAGGCGATTCACCCAGCAAATGTCTCCTAATCTGAAAAGCTAGGAGGGTGAAAGAGTTTTCAATTTATCAGAGAGCCTCCTCGTATTCTCCCCTTTTAGAAAGGAAGATGTAAAACTAGAAAAACGTAACTGGAGTGAGTGGTTTCTCTTCTGTCCTCTCATTTCCCCTCCTTCCATGTGTTCTATATCCCCTTTGGTTTGGGTCTGCCGATTTCATTTGTTCTGTCTGCATTCTGTTTCCTGCCTCATTTCACAAAGGACTTGAAGCAGCTCTCAAAAATATATTCACGATAATAGGACAATAAAGTATTGAGTAATTTGGGGCCAGAGGAATATACAGGTAAGCTACCTGAGGTAGATGGAATGCCAGGATTTCTTAGTGACCCCTTTTCAGAGTACTGCTTTTGGAACCATTCCAGTGTGTCTCAGAATGACATTTTAGGCACATTGTCTTTTGTACATAACACAAGCAATTGATTCATCCAATAAATATCAAGTGCCTATTTTTTAAAAAGAAATATATTCTCACCCTTTTGACTTCTAAACTCTTTTTTCACAATTTGGGGACATTGCTGTGGTGTCCTTTCAGAATCAGACACTGGCTAATGTTTTGAGTTCTAGATAACACTCTGTAATCCAACCCAATATATCATTTTAGTCATTCATCTTGTTGGCAATCCAGAGTCTTTCCATTTATTGTTTTTGTGTGTTTCTCCAGAAACATTCTAGAAAACCATCTTAAAAATCACATTTTGTAATGCTCTCCAGTGTTCCCATGGCACTTTTTGGAATGTGGCCGAGTCTGGAGCTGGACGTTTATCCCCTAGCACAATGACTGCCATGCCCTGGTCCTCAGGCACAGTGGCATGTGCCTGTAGTAGGCGGGAGGAGTTTGAATCCAGCCTGGGCAACATAACAAGACCCCATCTCTGGGGGAAAAAATAAGTGCTCGTCCTTTGAGGAATCACAAGTCCCCTCAGGAAGTACTGTTGCCCTTGTACCTGGGCGGCTGGACTTCCTCATTCAGAAGGTGCAGAGAAGGCAGGAGACCCATGTTCTTACTGCCCATCAGGCTCTGTCTGCAGTTGGGAGCCAGCTCACTGTTGAGCTCTTGGAGGCTGAGAAAGAGTTTATGCTTTTCAGCAGATCTGGGGTAGGGTGACTGCAAAGGCCTCACCTGGAATTTGCTAGAAATGCAGACTCTCAGGCCCCAGCCAACGCCTACTGAAACAGAACCTGCATTTTAACAATGGTTCCTGGGGATTCGTGTGTGCAGTGGAGGATAAGGGATGGTAAAGAGAATGGCTAGTCACCTCCAGGTGGGACTTAATAAAGGACAGCAAAACGAATCCAACAGCGGCCACCCAATCCAGGCCAAGTGAGAGATTAGAAATTCAAAGAGATGTTCTGTGCCAGTCAGCCTCTCAGTTGCAGGAAACAGAAACTACCGTGGCTATTTCAGGCAGAAAAGGGCTTATTACTGGAAATTACGTGTTTACAATATCCTTGGAAGGGCCTGGAACATCCCTGCAGACACTCTAGGCTGCTGCCGCCTTCCCATCATGAAGGCAGGGCTTCGGGAGGGAATGTGGGGGCGGGTGACCTTCAGACCACTGCCTCTCCTTGACTCAAGGATGAGAGGCTGCCAGGACCACCTCTCAACACCTGCAAAGCTGCTGTGGAAAAGTCCACCATCTCCCCAGGCAAGGTGGGTGAGAGTGCGGGAGGGGGCACAGGATGGTCTCTGCCTCTCATCTTCCTTCCAACTCTTGTGCAAGCACAACTAGTGAGACTTCGTGTGCGGCCACAGCTGCTTTCCCCAGCTTTGAAGTCAAGTGAAGGGGGCATGGCCTACAGAGCCTATCAGAAGGGGAGACCAAGTGGTGTCTCATGCTCTGGCTGGAGGATTGCTGAGCTGCAAAACCCCATCAGCCTTGCTCCGTGCCACTTCCAAAGCAGGGTTTTACAAGAGGGTTCTTGGGAGCAAAACAGTGATGGTCCCTCACAGTGCTTGGCTGGGACACATCCATGAAGGGAGAGAACGGAGCCTGCTTCCTGCCAGGAGAGGCCTGGAAGTGGAAGGCTGGCAGAGTAGCCTGCATGGCAGGGCCTGGCGAGGGGGGCAGCGGCCAGGTAAGCCATGGTGCTAGCAACTGGTATGGTAAGGAGAAGGGTAAGGGGTTCCTGAGGTTCCTGTGGCTTGGTGGGCTCTGTGGAGGGAGCAGGGCCTGAGCCAGCATTGCTGGTACCCCACTCACCTAATGGGGTTCTGGGATGCCCCACAGCAGGGGGCTGGATAGTGTGGGCCGCAGGGGCAGGAGCTGGGACAGGTGAGAAGAGGGCAGCCACAGTGTGTACAAGTTGTCAGTGAAGGGCTGTCCCAGGAGCAGACCCTGAGATGGTTCTGTGTTCAAGATTAAGGAATGGTTCATTATCAACACCTATGGAGGGGAGGGCAGGGGAGGAGGCGGGATGGGGCAGAAGATGGGCTGTGCAGGTCCCATGGGGCCTAGCTGGGCCTGAAAGTGCCTGTCAGAGCTGCCCCCTGTTGGGCATTCATCATTTTTTGGTGGACATGGTATTCGAAGGGTGTGACCTGGGCAAAGTGGTTCTCTGGGGCTGTCCCTGGTGCCGACAGTGCTCTCAGCAGCTGGGTGACAGTCTCTTCCTCGAGGGGATCTGGCTGGTAACTCTGGGCCACCGTTGGAAGGCCCAGGACAGAGGTCTCTGCATGGATGGGTGGGTGGGGACGAGTCTCCAAAGAACCCACCATGGGGCCCATGAAAAAGCTACCCTGTCAGTAAGGGAGGCGTGATGGCCAGTGTTGGCCGACAGAGCCCACTGAGCAAGACAGCCTTTGCACTTGCCCCCAGCTCCATCTTCCACCATCAGCCCTGGGGGAGTCTGAAGATGGCCCTGGGGAAGCAGGTGGGGAAAGGGGAGACACTCTGAGTGGGCTGTGACATTGCAGTTTTGTTATAGACTTGACTTTTAGATCCCTGAAAAAGAGTTGTAACTCTCAAATGGGACTTATTCTTAGAATTAAAGGCAACCAGAAAGCCGTGGAATCTTCCTGAGATGGTGCTTCGGGGGTGTGGAAAGGGAGATGTGCTGCAGCAGGCTTGAGGCAGCAGTGGGACTGGTGTCCTGTTGGCACTTGGCGTTCAGCCTGCTCCTGGGGGGCTGGGCTGCACGGACTGCTCACGTCCTTGGGTGGCAGGGAAGGGGGGCAAGGCCTGCACTCTTTGCTCGTCGCCTCCTGGGAGGCTTTGGAGTCCACGTGGTGACCCAGTTTTCTGCCTCTGTCTGAGCAAAGTGTGCTGTGATTACAGGAGGTGTGAGGGCTCTAAATGACTGCAAAGTACTTTTCAATCAGACAGAAAATAGGTGAGAAATGCATTTCCGTTAATGCCCCAATTATCCCAGTCCCAACAGGACAAAAAATGTGCTTTTGCCTGCTCCCAGGGACATGGCTGTCGGGATCCCCTGATTGTCCTCTCCTGGATGCGGGTTTGTGCTCAGCTGGCACAGCCGAGGGGGGCTGGAGAGGGGTCCTGGCCATGGGTGAGGCTCATCTGCCCCCTAAAGAGGGCCTGGGATTCAGGCCCAGGGAGGGAGTCCCGTCCCTCAGAGACAGGCCCATCTGGGCCAGGGTGTCTGGGAGGAGCCACCAGGCATTCCCTGTGGCAGCTTCCCTGATTCTCACCCCCTTCCACCCTGAAACGGCACCTCTGCCTCTGCTATGGTTTGAACTTCCCCTTCAAAACCCATGTGAAAATTGAATTGCTATTGTGCTGGTGTGAAGAGGTGGAACTGTTAAGAGGTGATTAGGTCGGGAGGGCTCTGACCTCATGAATGGATTCATGTCATTATCTTGGGGGTGGGTTGTTACAAAAGCAAGTCCAGCTTTCTGTCTCTCTCGTTCTCTTGCCGTCTTGCCCTTCTGCCATGGGATGATGCGGCACAAAGGCCCTCACCAGATGTGGCCCCTCAGCCTTGGACTTCCCAGCTTCCAGAGCTGTAAGAAATAAATTTCTTTTCTTTATAAGTACCCAATCAGTGATATTCTATCATAGCAGCATACAATAGACCAAGACAGCCTCTCAGCCCCTTGGAATCGTCCCTGCTGGCAGTCCTGCTTGCTGCTGCCTTCCGCCACACTCATCTCTCACCCGGGTCCCCACTGACCACTGGCTGCCGCCTCCTGTGGGTCCCCCTGCCTCTGTGCTTTCTGCCTTCATTCCTCCTTCACGTGCCCCAGACCTACAACGTGCCTCCCACCACGCTTTGATCCTATTAAAATCTTTGAAGGGCTCCCACTGCTCCCACGTGGCAGAGGGCCCTCCTGGCCCCCCAATGGTGTGGGGCTCTTCCGATGTTCCCAGGCCACCAGATGGGCTGCCCCTCGCTCTCTCACTGCACCTGTAACCCACCCAAGCCTCGCCCGTCTGTCTCTTAAATATCCACCGCCACGTCTCTCCACCCTCACCGCCTTCTCCAGCATTCTCTCCTACCCCTCTGTAGTGAATTCCTGTGGCTGCCGGGACAAATGACCACACACTGGTGCCTCAAAACAACAGGGATTTGTTCTTTCACAGTTCTGGAGGCCAGAAGTCCAAAATTAGTGTCACTGAGCCGAAATCAAGGTGGCAGCAGTGCTGTGCTCCCTCCTGAGGCTCTAGGGAAGAATTGTTCCTCGGCCTGTGCCTGAAACCTCTGCAGTCTCTGCCTCCGTGGTCACATGGCTTTCTCCCCTCCTGTCTGTGTGGGCAAATCTCCTTCTGCCTCCATTTTATAGGGATACATGTGATTGCATTTCGGACCCACCAGATAATTCAGGACAATCTCATCTCACTATTTCTAATTCAATCACACCTGCAAAATCATGTAAAGTAACATTCTCAGGTTCCAGGGGTCAGGGCCTGGTATCTTTGGGGCTTTTGTTCAGGCTGCTACACCCTCCCCACCTCATACTGTGCCTAGCCTGTCTGCACAAAGAGACGGTCACTTCTCACTCTCCCCTTTGTTCGGGACATCCTCTCTGCCTGACACTCCCTGCCCTGCCTTGTCCCCCACAGTTGCCTCCTAACTCGTTCTGATTTTGAGCTCTTGTCACCTCCTCTAGAAAGTGTTCCTTGATCCCTCTTCTCATCACCACCATCTCTCACACACACACACCCACAGGTGTCCCTGTCCTGTGGGAGCACACGTGGCGTTACAATTGATTTTTTCTGAACTTGTCTCCCCTGCTAGCCTCTAAGCTGCCCAGGACAGTTACCAGGGCTCAGACATCTTGTATCTGAGTGTTGATAGATGTTCAGGAAAAGGGCTAGGGTGCAAAGACTCTTGAGGGATAGAGTCTCAAATCATTTGGCTTTTTAATGGAATTTCATTTTTGGATGCAAATTTTTAACAATCTGTCTTAGTGTAGAGTTGGTGGATTTAAGGGAGTAGGACCATGGGTGATTGGGTTCCACAGAATATTTTATGATTAAAATTAAAGGAAAATATTTGAGAATCATAACAGCAGCAGTACGATGGGCACATGTTTGCATTCACCGTGGTGTTCCCAGCCAGGCCTGCACAAAACCGAGCCCAGGCTCTGTGTGGTGGGAAGCTGCCACCTTAGCGGTGTGAGAGCGGAGCAGGAGGGCAGGAGAGGCAGGGCCATCCTGGCTGACACCCGCTGGGTACGAGCAGAGTACACAAGTAATTTAGCGAATCCCCCAATGGCCCCGTGGAGGTAGGAGCAGCAGAGGTTCAGAGAGATGCAGACATTTCCCCAAGGTCACACAGCAGAGCTGAGATTCAGGCTTGGGTCTGTGTGACTCCAAAGCCAGGGCCCTTGTCACCCCAGCAGGCTGGAAGGAGTGGGCAGCCAGTGGGGGCACTGGCCCAGCGCCCAGGGAAAGCTACTAATTGGATTTCTAGGGGCATCCACTCTGGCTTCTGCAGCACTCCCGAGGCTCTCCCCACCTTGCTCCAGTGCCAGGACTCAGGCTTTCTCCGGATGCCAGAGCTGCTGTCCCACTCATTGTCCTGAGGGGGAATCTGAGGTCTGATGGGGGAAGGAGAGTGTAGCCTGACAGCCTGTGTGCTCAAGCTGGGTCTAGAAAACAGGTGTCCTCCCCACCAGGGGCCCCTGTGACACCACTCTGCCCCTTAGTTGACATTTCTTTTCGGTTCAAGGGGATTACGCAAATCCAAGGTGGTTAAGCTGTCACCCAACACTATGGAAACAGCGTGACCTGCTCTCTCTGCCTCCCTCCAGCCAAGCAATGATGACTCTGAGGCTGACTTTTCTGGCAAGACTTGTGCTAATTCAAGAGAAAGTGCACTATTTGATTCGAACCCCAGTCGGGCAAAGGGGAGAAGCCAGGTTAATTGCTAGACCAAATTTCAGAGCCAAGTCAAGTGTCTTCCCCCAAATTCGGGACCAAGAATGGGGGTGGAGGGCATTACAGGCTCCATGGGTGTCAAAATATATACTAAAATGTCACGTGCATGTTTCAGCAGATGATTTACGTAATGCCTGACTACAGCTTCTATACATTTTTTAAAAAAACCAGTTCTTTATTTCTACCTTCATTTTGAGTGGTTCATTAATTAATCTGAGTAAGTAACAACATGCACATGACACCCACTTCTAAAGGTGAAAAAGGTAAAAAGTTGTCTTTCTTTTGCCTGTTACTCAGGCTCAGTTTCTCTCCCTGGAGCTAAGCATGCTACCATTTGGGGTATGTCTTTCCAGATAGTCAATGCATATACAAACATACATGCACACATATTCTCTACTTTTCCACAAAATCGTCGACTACACTGTGCACGTTGTTCTGCCCCATGCCTTTATTTTTCACTTCGTGATACTTCTTGGCACATTTCAGGGCTAACCTTCCATTACGTGGATGTTCTGTACTGTAATCTCTTTACTCTGTCCACTACTCACATACTTGGGACACCCAGGAAAGAACGTCCACAGCTGCACAGTCCAATACAGTAGCCACCAGCCCCAGGAGGCGATTTAAATGTAAATTAATTCAAATGAAGTAAAATTTAAAATTCAGCTCCTGCGGCAGGCTAGCCACATTTCAAGAGCCACATGGGGCTCGTGGCTACCACACAGGCAGCGCAGATGCAGAACGTTTCCACTGGGCTCTCGCCGTGACACGTTCCTAGAAGGGAATCGCGAAACGGCAGGGCTGTGTTATCTGGAGCATTGACAGACGTCGTCACATTTCCCTCTGAAGAGGCTCTAGCTATTAAGAGCTGAGGGAGAGCACGCTCTTGTTTCAGAACAATTGCGTGGAATGTTGGAAAGAACAAGAAACGTTCCCTGCGTACTGATTGCAAGGACGTTGTGTTTCCTTGTCAGTGCCCACGTGCTCACACCAGACGCTGCTATTCCCAACTTAGAGTGGGCACGCCTGTCCCTGGGACTGCACAGCGCTGTCTCCTTCTGAGGGCTGGCCTCCTGCCACCTGGCTGCGGTCTGCTGCTTCTCAGCTGTAAGCCCCTCTCCTCTGCATATCGCAGGGGAAAGTGCTAATCCCTCATATATTTATCCCCCATGGCCATGAGACAGGCTTTACTGGAAACTCAGCACACATGGCCCAATCTATTTGCTTACCTCCTCCCACTGCCCCCGCCCCTCAGTCCCCATGGTAAATCATGGGGACCGCCACATTGCCAAACCTGAGGGGGCATTCCTCATCTTATACAGCTTCTATATGCTCCTCTGGGTAGCATCCTACATTTTGACTGTCCTTCCTTCTTGAAGTGCTGGCCCCTTTGGCTTCCGAGACGCCACATCCCCAGCCTCCCAGCCCTCTGCCTGCCTCCTCCCCACGGCATGGACCAGCCTGGGCGTCTTCCGTTCCTCACTCTGTACATTTTTCCTGGGCTGTTGCAGCCGACCTTGGCTTTGACTGGATCTCTACATTTGAGGAATGATGGTAACCCATGTTAATTTCCATTTCCTTGATTGCTAGTAAAATTGAACATCTTGTCCTGGTTTTTGACCTTTTGCCATTTCTTCCCTCATGAAGGCAGGGTATAAGTGGAGTGGGTATTGGATGTTAAATAGATTCCAGTCCAGCTCGTGGCTCCTGCGCTCCATGCCCTGCCCCACCAGGGATGGGGGTCAGCATGCCCCACTCCACAGCACCCCAGACATGTTCCACTCAGCAGTGCTTCTCTTTTGAAGCGCCTGCTATCCATCACTTCCCGCTTCCTAAACTGTCCTTCCTATGCTCTGGGCCACTCCACTTCTTTTTGGGGACTGTGAGTCTCATAGACTTCTCTGTACCTTTACCTGACATCCACTTTGAGGCTTCAGCATCCAGATAAGTTTCTTTGTCCACATCTTGTAATTACTGGACTTAAACTTCAGTGACTTTCATTTCGACTCTGTTTAGATACGCAGGTACCTAATTTCACCTTCTGTAAATCAGCTATCTCTAACATCTCTAACTCTGAACTTCCTTTTTGACCACAGCCTGCTACACACCCACCTCCCTTTCTCCATCCTATCTGTTGAAACTGCTCTTCACCCTTGGCATGACTGCAAGTTTTTGACCCTTCCTTTCCCCCTAGTCCTTTGGTAAGCTATCACCTCCACTCGTCTCCCTATCTGGTCTGAACTCCATGACCCATCATGACCCACCAACTAAGCCAGAACCAGTAACCTGATTGTCTCTTTCCCGGGTAACCTCGTGTCGCGCCTGCTGCTTTGCCAGTTTCCTATCCTAAGGACGTCCATTTGGTTGTCCTGCGTGCCGTCTCTTCCACAAAGCCTTTCCTTCTGTCCCTTAAGCTGAGGGGATCACTCTTTCATGCAAACATAAATAACACTTATGCCTCTTTCATGGAACTTCGTTCTGTCTCAGCCTCATTCTTGTCCCACCTCCTTAGACTATAAGCTCCGGGAGAGTAGTGACAGCTCCAGGCTACTGTTCCCACTGCTCAGCCTCCGTGTTTGTGAACTAACCCCCCATGTTGGTTCAGTTTGGTCGAATGGACGATTTCTGCTTTGGCGTGACCATTCCATCACTTTGGGCTGACAGTACCCAGATTTAAAATGCAATATGTCTTTCCAGAATGGGGAAAAAATGAATAGAAAAAAGAATAAAGGAGACTGGGGGAAGGTATGTATGCATTTGTTTTTTTAATGGACATGTCAGAGCCAGGTTGCAGGCGGATACAATTGAGAAATGGTTTCTCCCCCAAGTGCTGAGTGATATCTGCTAGCATCCAGGGACTCTACTGTTAAACAGGCTTGTTTGGGCAGTGACTGTTCATCTTGGTGTTAGGCGATGGCCTTGGCTGAAAGATGTGAAAACACTGCGTCTATGCTGAAAGGGAAGAAATTGCATGTGTCTTTGCTTGCGTAGGAGAGGATGGGCTTCCCTTATGTAGCCAGTCCTGGGCAACCAGCTTTAGAAGCAAAACTGCAGATGCACCCACAGAAATGATCTGAGGCCCTGCTGCCAGCAAATAAGGAGGCGTGTCACACAAGCCGATGGCAACAACCTGCTCGTGCAAATACTAGGCAGACCCAAATGCTAGGCTCTGCCTTTCTCTGCCTGGGGGAAGTGCAAGCACACATTCCACCCACCTGTTTCCTTAGGAAGGAGAGACCTGCTGCTGACAGGGGCTTGTGGTGGCCCAGGATTTTAGGTAAACAGTAACCACCTTAATTGGTCAGCCTTTGGCGAAGATGCCTTAGTCTCCCAAGAGGGTAGGGGGTGTCAGTCTTTGAGAAGCTAAGACAAGTGATTAAGAGATAATACAGTTTAAGGAAGCACCAGTTTTATTGGCCACTCAGAGCCTGGAAATAACGCACTGAGAGTTTATGGGAAAGGAGCCTGCATTTTCCAGTACACGTTGACAAAGGCGGCCCGCCCGCAGCTAGCTCCGGGGGACGGGGAGGTTGTGCCATTTCTGGGCCCAAGACTGTTAATCCTTTAGGGTCCTCCATGTCCTGTCTGTGTTTGTAGGCTCTCCTGGGCAGGATCTTCCTTTCTTTGTGAGTAAAATAACACTTCCTCAAACTGCGGTGTTGGAGGATTTCACTTTCAGGCATCACAGAAGCCTCCTGCGCTGGTGCCCCTGCAGACCCACTCCCTAGCCTGGGAGGCTGAGTCCCCAGGGACCACACCACCCGCTCACCCGCCTTCCTGCTTCCTGTTGGGTTCAGCCAAGGGTGACCCCGGCAAGGGACCAGAGGGTGGGAATAGACAGGGCATTCCTTCCCTTTCCCTCTGCGCCAGGCCATGGTTTTGGCAGCTCCTGCCAGGTTCTGGGAACTGTCCCTTCCCCTACCCCTTCTCTGGTGGGAGGGGCTACTCGCTCCACCCTCTTTGTTTATTCGTTTAGCCCTGCCCACTCTTCTGGAAAGAACCTTCATTTAGCTTTTCTCTTAAACCTTCTGAACTGTTCCTTGCTCAGGCCCTGACGGATGAACTGTCCAATTGCTCCAAGCCCTCTGACCACCTGAATAAAGGCCACACCATATGAAATCACGAAGTGCAATTCTCAAGAGCTCCATGTTTTTATGCATTGTGGTTTTTATGTAGTTTTATGGTGAAATGGTGTAACCCCTTCCAACACTGGCTTCCAACACCAAGCCTCCAGTGGGGCTGCTTTAGTCACTGGTCACAAGATAGCCCTCCTAAGTCCTGCTAAGGGTGAAGGAGCAAGCAGGGAGGCATTTTTTCTTCTAAACTCACGTCTAGGTTCATGATCTTTCTTTCTCTAGACCTAACACAGCCTCTTGCCTATTTAGGGGGCCTGTGTGGATGTCAGCACACTCAGTTCAGGCAAACGTCCGTGCGTGGCTGCTGGGCACGGAAGCACAGCTCCACAGTGCTTTTCCCTGCAGACACACCCGGAGGGAGGAGCGTGCTTTCGCGTGTCTGGCCACTCCTTTTTAGGCTCTGGTAAGGCTCTCACCCTGGGCTTTCTGTCTGAGGAAGAGGGCTGTAGAGGGCTCTCTCCTGTCATGTCTACAGAGCCCTCACCTTTGGCTCCCAGGCTGCATCCAGGGACCTCAGAGCCCCAAATGAGGAGCAGCCAGTCCTGCCTGGGGGTCCCGAGCTGTGCCCAGCTGTCAGCACTCTCCAGGTTCCACACCAACTCACTTTTCTGCACTTCTTCATTTGGGCTCTACTCAAGCCCATCCCCCCATCCACCTATTTTCTAGAGAATCCTGTTTTGTACAACTCTATCATCCCTCCTTTAGGGCCATTCCGTCTTCGGTGCTGGGACTGCCAAGCCCATGGAGTGTATAAAAGATGACTGTCACCTTAGTGTGAGGAATCTCTGATTGTCCACTCACAGAAAACCCTCTTGTGTTGTTAGGGCTAACTTTAAACATGCCAGCTAATGGTGAAACCCTCTATCAGAATCCAGAGGTAGGTAGCAAAAAGCTCTCGATTTGGGGCCAAATTACAAGTTGTTACTAAGAAAAGGTGCTCTGGGAACCTTGGTTAAGGGGCTACCAAAGAAATATTAATATTTAAAACCTAAGAGGGTATCAGGTAAATAGCAGCTGACATTTGCATTCCACCCTTCCACCTCGGGTCTCACCTCTCTTTTCCAGGAGGCAGTGGTAACAGCGTGCTGTTAGTAACGCTGGAAGCAAAAAACTCACAATTACAACAGGTGGTACGCACAGGTATTCTTTTATTTTCTCAGAGCAGAGACTGGAGCCTGGGCCATGGCTGTCCCTGTAGATCCCCTCGTGTCTAAGAAGGCAAAGTGCACTTCTGGGACACACCCGTCTCCGGGTGGAGGCACAAGCGAGGGCCACTGTGTAAGGAGGCAGAGCTCTCTCACGCCTGAAGGATCTCCAGCAAGCACTGCCTGGAGACCGCTCTGACGGTGAGCTTCCTACAAGGTCCGAGTGGAGACTGAGACTTGAGGTCAACCTTCCTTCTCATCACAGCCTCCGTGCCTTCCTGGGGCGGCAGCCGTTGTGCGGGATGGGGGTGTTGTCTGTGATGGAGATCACTTCCAGGCCCCCCATGGTCAGTCCCTTGATGGCAGACTGGAAGGAGCAGAAGGCAGAGTAGAAGGGCATGGTTCCAGAAATGGCAGCCCAGCTTCTCCAGACAGGGCTCGGGGAGGGGCCAGGTGGGGAGGGGAAGGGAGGAGAGAAGGAGGCCCTCTGGCTTGATACCTACAATCCCAATCCCATCCTACTCTTACAAAGGTCTCCACCCAAACCCCACAACCAAATTCTCACATCGTGCCCCTCTCAGACCGCACCGCCCACTTTCACCTTGTGCTTTACAATCTGAGAACAAAGGCTCCTTGTGGACCCTGGCCCACCTTAAGTATCACTTCTGTAGCTTTTCTTAAGCAATTCCCTTTGCCTGCCTGTACCCCCTCCCCCCCAACACCTTATTATTCTTGCAAAGTCAGAGAGATGTGACCTCTTTGGGGAAGCTAGAGATCAGCCAACCATTGTCAGGAAAGGTTATCCCTGCTGGGTTCGGGCTCCTCTGATGGGCTCCCAGCACCCTGGGCACATGCTTTGCCACTGCACTCACCGGTCTGTCCTGAGGGATCTGCACCACCTTCCCATTCCCAGTGCCTAGCACACAGCAGGCACTCAGTAAGTGTCTGGCAAATTAAACTAAGTGATCCAGGCTAGCTTTGAGGGGCTTAGTAGATTATAGGAACAACAAGAAACTTCAAGCCATCATGGAAATCCACTACAGACTGCTTTTCCACTCTCTGTACTTGGCTCTCAAGCCCCAACTTCTTTAACTAAAGAAAAAAGCACATACACTGGGGAGAACCGTGGTCACTTACCAAGCGCCCTGGCCCCAGGCCTTTCACCACAACTCGGACGTAAGTCACACCCTTCGCTGTAGCTTTCTGGAGAGAAGCGGCAGGTGGTTAGTGCCCCAGAGAGAGAGAGAACTACTGTACCCAAACCTCTAGCTGCCACCTGGAGCCCCAGGGAAAGGGCACCCACAGAAGTAAGCAGGGAGGAAAGCAAAGGACAGATGGCAGTAGTGCAGGACAGGCCCAGCAGAGACCACAGAACCCACAGAGTTAAAGTGACTGTGATCCGCTTAGCCCAGGCCTGCACCGCCACCTAATGGAGAGCCCTAAATATCACTTGGATTTTTCTTAGGTGGGCAAATGTACAATTCAGACTATGAAGTGCCATCCTGGACTTCAACGCTGAACCTAAATACTTACTTTGTTATCCTTTAAAATATTTAGTTAGAGTTAAAATTTTCTTTCTTGATTACAAAGGCAGCTCATCATAAAAACTGGAAAATACACAGAAGTCACTCATGACCCACCACACAGAACCCACTGTGAACACTGATATGTTTCTTTTAATTGTACATGATCTAGCCATTGTTGGGTGTCGACAGCATTTTAGTTTTTGATGACAATTAATACATAGCAGTCAATATTTCTGGGTGTCTTCCTTTGTTTGAAGGTCAAAGTTTTCCTTCAGGAAATATGTCTGGTTTGGCATAGTCTGAACATTTCTAAGGCCTGTGCTCCAGTGGCAAGTGTGCAGGCTTCGGCCCCTGACCCGTCTGAGTCCAGATCAGGGAACTGAACTGGCTGTGTGTGCCTCTGAGCAAATCGTACACTCAGCATCTCAACTGGCTCTTGAAAACATGGGTAATACTCAGGGTCTTTTGAAGATTCAAGACAATGAATATTAAATGTCTGGGACATAGTAGATGCCCAATAAATATACCAAAGCACACTGCCAATTTGCTTCTAGAAAGGTCTGCAACAATTCGTACTGGAACTGGTAGTGTATGAGATCCTCACCATACCATGCTCTCTCTAAATAGCCTATTATCACCAGCCCCAGCCCACCTTTAAACAGGCGTGAGCTTTGGTTCCCTTTAGTACCCTGGCTCTTACCTGCTAGGATTCTAGCATGAACCAACAAGTGCTTCACGTCTAATGAAGCTGAGAGAAAGAAAAAAGGGAAACCCTTTCACATAGACCTCTTCAAACCACTTCCAATGTCAGGGCATGCAACAAGGGCTGATAAACCCTTGCTTCTGAATGGTAGTTTAATGAGAATTCTCCGCTCAGTGACCAGCCGTGCGGAAGGTGGAACAGGCCACAGAGGGAACCGGACCGAACACTTACTGCTGCGGCAGCTATGCCTGCTGTCTGTGCTGCGATGCCTGTGCCCTTCTTGGCATTCCGAAATCCCTCCGTGCCACAGGAAGTACGGGCAAGGGGCTGGTTAGCGGCAGAGACTACCTGGATCTGTGTGCTGAGAAAAGCAGGGGAGGCACATAGGATATAAC
Source organism: Lepilemur ruficaudatus (assembly GCA_963574885.1). Lineage (NCBI taxonomy): Eukaryota > Metazoa > Chordata > Mammalia > Primates > Lepilemuridae > Lepilemur > Lepilemur ruficaudatus. The sequence continues at coordinate 14,158 of CAUYRT010041109.1, read as the reverse complement.
TATTGTAAAGGAAATAAGAGGATGCTAACTTAGGCCCCGAGAAGCCTGGGAGAGAAAGAAAAAGAAATTCAGTTGCTTCCACTTTGAGCTTCTCAAATGAATGTGTTTTGAACACTTCCTATAGGAAGTGTCAGGAAAGGTCAGAATCCTTCCCTAAAAAATCACTTAATCTAGAGAGCTCCATAACGTGAAGGTAGTTACCGAGACAAAGCGACACTAAATACATGCCTTCGTGGTGGGACCATCTGCCCCTGGTACATTCTCTCCAACTCCTGAGCAAAACCAGGAAACTTTACTCCCAAGGAAAGCAAAGAAATCGTACAAATGTGATGGGCCCAACCTGTTTCACATTTTCATGAAACTTGAACATACTTTATAAAGACAGAAGGCGGTTTCCCCAAATGAGAAGGAGTGGGGGAACCTCCACATTAGCACCACCATGCAGCACTTGGGCACCCCGACTTCTACCCCAAGGGTATTCACAGGGACCTCCTGGTGCAACAGAAAGAAACCCACAGTAGACCTGCCGGGTGCTTCCTGCTCACTTGTTGTAGGTTGCTTTAATGTGTGCGATCGGGATCTCCTCGAATTTCTTTCCTGCCCACCTCAAAGAGCTCTCTTCTCCTGGAATGGGAGGGTAAATGCTGCAATTAGAAAAAAACATTTTATTTAAAATTGTGATTTTTTTTTTAAAATCAAAGAAATACATCATGGTTTTTTAAAAAATCAAATAGTACAGATGAACCCATGATGAAAAACAACAGGCCTCCGCCCCCATCCTGTTCCTGAGGTGGCTGTCCCCACCATTCCTTTTCTGTCCTTCTGGCTACCGCCATGTCTGTGACCACTGTGATTATGAGGCTATTTCTTGACTGGTTGACGTTAAGACATATCTAGTGACTTTCTGCTACAAGAAAGAGATTTGCATTCATACTCTGCACCTTCCTTGTCCCTGTTAGCATAGTCATATCACTGTTTTCAAGTCCTTGGGGTTTGGGGACCACAGCTCTACAGTCCACTCTTTCTGCAACTTAAAAATAAGGTCAAACCTGTTTCTTATTTCCTCGACCACGGATAATATTTTGACTATTTTATTAAAAAAGAGATATATTTTATACTCATAATATCATTACTATAAAAAAGTTAAGTATCCCTAAAATAGAAGATAGCAAACTAAAGAGGACCAGAGAGTAAATATTTTAGGCTTTGCTGACCAAGAGGTTTCTGTCTCAACCACTAAACTCTGCTGATGTATCACAAAAACAGCCAGACAACAGTAAATGAGTAGGTGTGGCTGTGTTCCAATAAAACTGTTTATAAAAATAGGCAACTGGCCAGATTGGCCCACAGGCCCTGCGTGGTTTGCCAACCCCTACCTTAGACCAGTAGCTCTCAGTGCAGGCTGAACACCAGTCACCTGTGAACTGGGAACCTATTTTTCAAATGACCCAGGAGAATCAGATGTGAACTTAAGGTAGAGAACACATTTTACTGAGTTCAGGATCTCCCACTGTTTTAGCCCAAGCTGTTCTCTGGCTATCTCTAGGTAAGCCTCTTTATTTTCAGATGGAGAAAATCAGGGGGGAAGAGGGAAATAGGGTTAGCAGGGGCAGCCAACCCTTGGACTCCACAGATCTGCCTCAGTTCAGAGCTTTGCTCATGATGCTATGCTTTTTTAAAAAAATTCCAACACAATCATCCTTCAATATTGGAGATGGGAGTGAACCTGCTGTTGCACTTGGCCTACACACAAAAATCAGATTCATGTTCGTATCCCCCAGAGCCACCCGAAAGACAATGGATTCCATTTTAGAAAACACACTATAATCTGAGTACCACTCTCCCTCCCTTCCAGCCCCTTCCCTACATGCTTTCCTACAGATATTTTAAAAAACAAAAAAACCCACAGCGGTATTCAAAGGTTACAAGTGTATTCTTTAGAAATGATTTAGAACTTCAGCAGGTTGTCAGCTTATCAGCTTATATGCCCGGATGGAAAGTGGATGAGTCTCTTAGATGACATTAATGTTTAAAAGATGATTATTTCTCCATTGATGATTTTCTCTACTGACTTGGGAGTCAAAAAACACAAGTTGGAATGTAACCAGTGTAATGCCTTTAAGTATAGCAAGGTTTGGAACTAGGAAGGATTTGCAGCTTGAACCATTAATTGAAGAAACCTAGGCCTTTAAACCTTCCAGGTCTGATGTACAAACCAAGTGGTTCACCCCAAGGAAGCCAGAAAAAGGAATGACAAAACTTTCTGGCACTGGTCTGCTGTCTCTTCACGCCCAGCCTCACACCGTGGAAATGTAGAGAGACAACCCATTTTCTAATTGCTGCTAGAGACAATTTTTAAAAATGCAAATAAATACAGAAAAATGCAAAGATCATATTTCTTGGTTTACTTTCCCTTTACACTATTCTTGTCCTAATTGTTGATAATTGCAGTGATATTCTCCCAACCCCTTGCTTTGTTTCTTGACCTCCTTTCCTTTAAGCATCACGTGTCCTGTGTCCCACCTTGACTAATTCTATGGTCATACCCAGCCCTTGTCATTGCCAGTACCTGCAACCCCATCACAGCCTAGAATTCAAGCACCACACTCCCTGACCACCACTTCCTGGTGTACCCACTCGCTCCATGTACTACCCTCACTCCGGGAATCCTTCAATCCCTCAAGGACCTATAATCCACTGATCCCACCAGCTTTCCACTATCCTTCACACTCCTCATGGCCTCACTCCCCTCCTCACCCAGACTAACTCTCATGGCCAATCATGATAATCACCCCCTTGCATACAGCCTTAATTCCCTGCACATCCCCCTTCCCTTTACTTCATTGTACTCTCCTGACAAACCCCAAACCCTGGTTAAAGCCAGCTCTCCAGCCACTCTGAGCCTGTGCACGTACCTGCACAGCCAGCTAAAGAAAAATACACAGCAGTGCCAACTGGTTTTTCTCTACTGTCAGTATTTCTTAATCTTAGCACTACTGACATTTTGGGTAAGATAATTCTTTGTTGTGGGAGGCTGTCCTGTGAACGCTAAGGTATTCAGTAGCATCCCTGGCCTCTACCCACTAGATACTGTCTCTCAAGTTGTGACAACCAAAGACGGCTTCAGACATTGCTAAAGTCCCCTGGAGGCAAAATTGCTCCCAGTTGAAAACCACTGCTCTAATTTAATGAGTTCTGGCATCAAGTGGGTCCTCAGCACTGCCTGGCAATCACACAGCACATCCCCAGTTCAATTACCCTTCCATTCTCTAGGATGACTCTTCTATACATTCTTTTGTCCCCTCAAACCTCCACCTCCTTTCAGCTTCCTTACTGCCAGCTGATGACCTTCTCAGAGAAATAGAAGCAATCAGACTTTCTTCCTGCTCCCACTACCAGACATCTGTGCCTAGTCTTTGCCGTCTCTCCTGTTGCAATGCTCCACTTGAACATTGGCTCCTGAAGGACATCGCTCCAGTGTCATCGTTCTTTCCCTCTCCTGCATCATCCCATCAGCAAAACATACTGTCATGTCCCAAACCTAAAAAACTCCCAAACCTCTTGAACCCAATGCTCCCTTGATCTATTGCCTATTTCTCTATGCCCTCTTACAGCACAGCCCCCTTAAGGAAATGACCATACTGGCTGTGTCTTCCTATCTTCTATTCTCCTTGAACCTACTCCATCAGATGTTAGCTCCCACCACTCCACCAAAAATGCTCTAATCCAACCAACTCCACTTTGTGAAATCCAATAAGCAATTCTGTCATCAGCCTATTGACCTATCACATCAGCATCATTTGACATAGCTAATCTCCCCACCTTGAACCACAGTTAAACAAACAAACAAAAACCCAAGAAAACTCCTGATTTTCTACTGACTTATTGATAAGAAGTTCCGTATCTTTTTTCCTGGTTCTTTCTCAGCTCCTAAATCTCTAAATATCAGAGTGCTCTAGGGTTCAGTTTTTGGACCTCTTCTCTTCATCTATACTCACTCTAATGGTAATTTTGTTGTCTCGTGGTTTTAGATACCATCCACATGATGATGTTTCCCAAATGTGTATCTCCAGCCCAGATCTGTCCCCTGAACTCCATTTCTTATAGTCTACATTATATCTCCACTTACATGTTAATTAACTTCTCAAACTTAACCACTCCAAATTCCTTCAGTCTTCTCCATCTTAATAAATGACAACTCCATCTTTCCAGTTGTTTAGGCCAAAAATTTTGGGATCTTCCTTGACTTCTTTCTTTTTCTCACACCTTATATTAACAAATCCTGTTGGCTCTTTCTTCAAAATATATCAGCCTGACCATTTATATTAATACCACTGTTACTGCTATCACTCTGATCTAAGCCACCACCATTTCTTGACTGGATTATTTCAGTAGTCTTCTAATTGCTCAGATGACTTCTCCCGGTTTCCATTATTACTCATTTATGGTTTAATATTAAAACAGCAGCCAAAGAAACTCTCTTTAAAATGTAAGCAAGATCATATCAATCCTCTACTCAAAACTCTCCAGTGCTTCCCATATCACTCAGTGAAAGGCTGAAGTCCTCACAATGGCCTTACAAAGCCCTACAGAATGTGGCCACGCAAGCCTGCTGGAACTTCCCCTCCCCCAACTGTTACACATCCATGTTTTACTCATTTTCTATTTATTGTCTCCTACCACTAGAATTTAAGTTCCACGGGAGCAGGGCTTTTTGTTTGTTTGGTCAGGGATATATCCCCAATGCTTTCAACAGTGCCTGGCATTGCTGAATGACTACAACAGAATCTTGGTTTAGATTTCTTCAGCAGCCCCTCATTCCCTGCAGTGTAGACAGTGTAAAAGTTACAGTGGGCTGGGAGCCGTGGCTCATGGCCTGTAATCCTAGCACTCTGGGAGACTGAGGCAGGAGGATCCCTTGAGCTCAGGAGTTCAAGACCAGCCTAAGCAAGAATGAGACCCGTCTCTACTAAAAATACAAAAAATTAGCCAGGCATGGTGGTATGTGCCTGTAGTCCTAGCTACTCGGGAGGCTGAGGCAGAAGGATTGCTTAAGCCTAAGAGTTTGAGGTTGCTGTGAGCTAGGCTGATGCCACAGCACTCTAGCCTGGGCAACAGAGTGAGACTCTGTCTCAAAAAAAAGAGAATAAAAAAAGAGAGGAAAAAAGAGAAAAAAAAGTTACAGTGTGACAGACAACACCTTCAGCATTCTCATTCCTTCTTGTCTTACTGGCCTCATTGGCATCACACACACACCTGAATACACCATGTTGTTTCAGGTGGCATGTCTTTACACAGACTGTTACCTTTGTCTCCCATGACCACTTTCATCTTGTCCAGTTGAACTCCCATTTAATTTTAGTTACATGTTTTCTTCTCTACAGTCTTGCCTGATTTCCTCAGGAGTGAGAAACTTATTCTTTCACACTTCCAACCAGTTCTAACCTCCATTATATTACTGATCAAATTATGGTGAAAAAAGACTGTGAATTACTTGTGGGGAGGAATGATTTGTATTTGTATTTCCAACACCTAGCATGGTGCCTGGCATATAGATTCTCTGTAGAGGGTTGTTAAACGAATGTGAAGTTAAGACGGATGTGTGCATGCCTTGCACATAGAGGTGGGGGCACTGGTGGGAAGAAAATGCCAGTTCCTAGCACAAAACCCACCCTGGACCTTCTCTAAGAAGTGCCTGATAATTTGTTCCATAGCATAGTGGCCCCCAGCTCCCCATTTTGTGTCCTAAGCAGGGGAAGGTTGTTAATCTGACATGACCTCCATCTCAGAAAGAAGGAAAGTTGATATATATTACGTTCTTTTGACATTTACTCATTCATTCAACAAATGTTCACTAAACATCTACTTTGTGCCAGGGCTCGTCTTATTTGATTCTCACAACAACCTCCCTCAGCATTATCCCCATTTTTTGATAAGAAAGCTGAGGCTTAGAGATTGAATTGCGTAAGGTTTTACAGATGGCCAGTGAGAGGGCTGAGAACGCACTCATTCTGATTCTAGAGGGTGACGGACAAGAGTCACAGGCTGCAGTTGTCTCGAGGGCTAGACCTAAGTGGCGCTCACCTGAAGGGGCTGCGGCTCGGAGCCGCAGCCTTCTCAACTTCCTGCTTGGCCACCGCGTCTTGCAGCTCTGGCGCGCCAGTGTGGATGGTCCCGGCCGGCGGCCCAGCCACGACCCTGCGGGGAGGAAAAGCTCATGGAGGGCCACAGCCTGGCGGCCACTGGGGCCCAGGTGGCTCATCGGCATGGGAAGGAGAGTGGCCCCTAGCGTGGCCGTGGGTTCCAGGGCAATCACTGTTACCTGGCTGTTCGGGGCCAACTCCAGGACTGGAGGAACCAAAACCCCGCGTTTCTTACAACCTGCATGACTTAAACTGACCGCAGTCAGCTCCCCTCGGCAGCGACAGCAGGAGCGGAGCCCGTACCATGAGCGCCTGTGGGGCAGGGTACGGAGGGAAAAGTCAACTGGTCTTCAGATAAGGTCCAACAGATATTTTCATTTCAATTTCAATGCGCCATAAAAACTACAGTTGCAGATTCTCCTCGGATTCCTTCGCATTTTTAACGTTCTGAGATTTTCATCCACCCCTCCATATTGGAATGGTTCGTTCGCGCTGCCTTATGGGAACATGGGATTGGCTGAGGTCCCCGCTGGGAGCCGCGGTGCATTATGGGAGGGCGGAAAGATGGCGGCGCCCGCAAGGCGGACTCTGTTAGGGGTGGCGAGGGGCTGGCGGCGGTTTGAGAGGCTCTGGGCTGGTAGCCTGAGTTCTCGCAGCCTGGCCCTTGCGGCCGCAGCCGCAAACAGAGGATCCCCATGGCGTCTGTTGGGCGCGTTGTGCCTGCAGCGTCCACCGGTAGTCTCCAAGCCGTTGACCCCAATGCAGGAAGAGATGGCGGCTTTGCTACAGCAGGTGAGACTGGGATATGGGCTTCAGGGTGACGCTGGGAAACAATAGCACCACGCGGGGCTGAGTTCGAACCCAACTTCAGTACCAGTTAGTCTGTGTGTCCTGGAGCGGGTCAATTCACTTCTCTGAACTTCGGTATGTAGTATTTTCCTGCAAAATGGTACCTACCTTACTGACTTGGTTTGGTACATAGTAGGCATTCAACAAAAAGTAGGATTTTCTTTTTTTCATTTGGCCTTGTCATCACCTTAGGCGAATATTTGAAGATGATGTTGTTCTTGTTCACTTAACACAGTAGGGAGCCGGTGCCGAACAAGAATCAGCCTGTCACAAGGAGCTCACAGTTTGGAGGGAAGGAAGTCTGTGATGGGATGAGTATTAAGAAGGAGGAGTACAGGAGGCAGCGGGCACATCTGTAAGATGCCTGTGATAAAGTCTGCTCTGTTTTGCTTCACAGGGCTATCTGTGCGAAGGGCAGGGGCAAAACTGAGTGTAGTGGCTGTGAGGATAAGTCCCCATAGGTAGTAATTGAAGGGTGTTTATTTCCCTAAAATCTGAGATGTTTTTGTCTTGGTCTACTGAGAACTATACTGTGATTTTTGCTCAATTTATTCATTTATTCGAATGTTCATTACCCACCCAACAGACGGTTACTGAGCATATACTATGTATCAGACACTGTGTTACGTGATAGAAATGCTGCAATGAATAAGACAAATCTAGTTCAGGTTCTTAGAGAGCTTCAGTCTGGTGGAGGGAAGGGGGAAGTCAGTAACCAAATAATCATATGACTACTTGCAGACTCTGATAAGTGTTGTAAAGGAAAACACAGGATGCTATAAGAATGTCAAACAAGGGCATCTAATTTTGATTTTTATGATTTTATGATTTTGTAAGCATGTAATCCCAGCTACTTGGGAGGCTGAGGCAGGAGGATTGGTTGAGTCCAGGAGTTTGAGAGTTTCCTGAGCAATGTAGCGAGACCCCCATCTCCAAAAAAAAAAAAAAAAAAATGTGTCAAGGAATGTCTCTCTGAGAAAATGATATTTAAATTAAGATCAGAAGGATGAATAGAAATCTCCCAGGAGAAAGAACATGAAAAAAACACTCTAGGAAGAAGGAACACAGCATCTATAAAGCTTCTGAGGCAGGGAAGTCCTTGGTGAGTGACATTCTGATCAAAGACTGACATGACGGGAGCATGGAAAGTAGTCAGGCAGTGCCTGTCCTAGCTGTTTGTTTTTGCATCAGTCTTGACCCCCAATCACATTCTCACCTTTTGGCAAATGTAACTGAAGCTCTGAGTGCAGGTGGCCTTTTCCTGTCTCTGTGTGGTGTTTTGATTGTATGTCTGGTTATGTTGGGTGATGTACTTCTGAGCTTTTCCAATGTGCTATGCTCTGTTCTATTTTATTTTATTTCGTTTTTTTTTTTTCCTTTTCCTTTTCACAAAATTGAGGTAGTGTTTTGTCCTTTTAATTTTCCCAGATTGAGATAGAGAAAAGCCTGTATTCAGATCATGAACTGCGTGCCCTGGATGAAAGTCAGCGACTAGCAAGGAAGAAAGCTGACTCCTATGATGAAGAAGATGATGAGCAGGATGATATATTGCTGGTGCAAGATTTGGAAGATATGTGGGAGCAGACATTCCTACAGTTCAAACCTGGAGCTCGCATAACAGGTTTGTAATCTTTTTAGGCCAGAGTGAAAGAGGGGTAGTCTGGTTTCCAAATACCGGACAGTTGCTTAGCCTCTGCTTTGTGTTTTGAGTAACAAATAATTTCAGATAACAAAATTTCTTCAGGTGGAAGAAAAATAAGTTATTTTCCCTGTTGCTCACATCTAATGTCGTATAACTTCTAAAAGGCCTGTGTTATTTTTGAGTGGGAGATAAGCGTATTGAGATAGCCTTTTCTCTCTCAGTTCAACTTTGTGCATGTTATCTGCGTTTACACCTAGTTTGGGACTGAGAGTGGAAGAAAGCCTTTTCCCATTAGTTCCAGAGTTTTTTTTTTTTTAAAGATAACTTTATTGAAGTATAATTTATATACCATGCAATTACTCCATTTTAAGTGTATAATTAAATGATTATTGGTAAATTTACCAAGTTGTACAGCTATTTACATAAATCAGTTTTAGAAGATTTCCTTCCCCCTATTGAGACCCCTAATTCCCATCCCCAAATACATTTCAAGCATGCTCCTCCCCTCCACAATGCTCACCGCATACCTCAGATGTGGGTCTACCTTGCCAACCCCCGAATCCCTGGTGAATACCACCACCATTTGAGCACCGTAGGAGCTAAAAATAGAAATACCATTCGATCCAGCAATAGCATTATTAGGCATCTACCCAAAAGAGCATAAGACATTCTATAATAAAGACATCTGCACCTGAATGTTTATGGCAGCACAGTTCCAGAGTTTTATCTGAAATCCCTCTTAAAGTGGGAAGCTGAATTCTGTTATCCTGTTTCACTGATAAAGACTGAGGAACAGAGAAAGTGGTGCTAATTAAGTCAGTAATAGTATCAAAACCAGTGATATAATGTTTGAATCATTATGGGCATTGCTTCTTTTTCAAAGACTCAAAGTATGGTTTGCTATTCAAAGAAGAAGTTCACCTCTTGATTTCCTCTTTTTACCTTTGAGTTTCCTCAAGATTGTGAGACTTTCCCCTGAAAGAGGTCACAGAGATGAGTCAGAGTTGTAATTTGGTTATAAGGTCTTTGCAGGAAAGCACTGTGGCTCTTCTTAAAGGAAGATTGTAAAACCCAAAGCTCCTTGGTTCTGACACATCACAGTCTCCTTGCTTCCTCTGGTCCCGTTTCTTTGTAGAAGCTGATGAGAAGAATGACCGAACTTCGCTACACCGGAAGCTAGACAGGAACCTTATCTTGTTAGTCAGAGAGAAGCTTGGAGACCAGGATGTTTGGATGCTGCCCCAGGCAGAGTGGCAACCTGGGGAGACCCTTCGAGGAACAGCTGAGCGAACCCTGGCCACACTGTCAGGTAGGTTCTCTGCCTTCCTCTAAATCTCACAAGATTCGTTTGAGACTCAGCCAGAGGATTTACAAGCTGCTATGAGCATGGGTTTAAGGGTAGGGGTGGGGAGGTTAAGGTTAACTTTGATGTTTATAAAAATTTCAGTTAGAAAAATGTAGATGTGGCTTTTCCTTTGACCAGGTGAGAAATCTGTCTTTGTCCCAATGAGATTTTTAAATTTAGTACTTTCAAAATTGATATTTTTTACCATTCTCTCAGCCTGCTTATTGGTGCCACTGCTTACCTATTCACTTAACTAGTGACTTAAGAGTTATGCTTGACCTCATTCTGATATCCGTAAGTCCTTGAGTCCCACCTGTTCTGTTCTAAATAGTCCCTTTATTCCCACAGCTTTAGCTGTGACCCTTGTTACTTTTCGCTAGACCTGGGTTTCGCAACTTTGGCATTATTGATGTTTGGGGTCAGATAATTCTTTGTAGGGGGGTTATTCTGTGTATTATAGGATGTTTAGCAGCATCTCTGGCCTCTACCCAGTAGATGCCAGTAGCACTACCTCATCCTCTACTCTCCCTGCACCCCAATGTGACAACCAAAAATATCTCCAGATGTTGCCAGATATTACCTGGGGAGCAAATTACAGTGGTTGAGAACCACTACACTGGACTGTTGAAGTAGATGCCAAGTAAGTTCCCCCTTGCTTTTGTGTCATACCCTTCAAAGCTGCTAAAATGAGCCTCCTGAAGGTTTCCTGTAGACATTCAAACTCTGAAACATGGCCTACAGATCCTTTGTGCTGTGGTCCTGAGCTCATCATTCTTCTGTCTTATTGCTCATTAATGTATACTCCAAGTTCTAACCTGGCAAACCTTTTGCATTATGCAAAAGTGCTATGTGTGCATTATTGCTATAATGTGGTCTTTCATGTGACTCTGCTTTGGGGCATGCTGGTCCCTGGTGTGATGCTGTACTCCTTCCTGGCCTGACTGCTGAGTTTTTAAGACTTAGCTCATACATTATACTTTTTGTGGTGGAACCTTCCCCAGGCCTCCCGATAGAGTACTCTTCCCTCTACGCCCCCATAGCATTGTGTGTGTCATTCAGTTTATGTGGCAAACATTTACTCTGTGCCCGCCATTTGCTAGGCCCTCTCTAGGCAGTGGGGTCGCAGTGTTGAATAGGACACTGCTGTGCTCCCTAGGAGCTCATGTGCTAGTGGGGAGTGTACTGTTTGACTTAGGCCATTGCACTGTAATTGGTTATTAACACATGTCTCTCTCCCCAGCCAGAATTTTGAGTTCCTTTAAGGTACAGATAGTATTTATTCCTCTCTGTGAACCCAGTTCTCGGAAAGCATTTGGCACATAGTAGGTACTTGCTGAATGCTGAGTAAATTGATTTGGTGGTGCGCAGCCACTTTATTGGCCCTGGCGCCAGTGTAAGTGCCTGCTAACAAAATGTCAGAGGCCTTTCCTCCAGGAGCCTGTGTGGCCTGTAGGAGAGACATCAACACAATGTGGCAGGTGGGGGGTGTTGCTGCTGTCCTTCTCCTCAGCCATCACACAGGTCGGCCTTGGCAGCTGGGTTTCTCGCCAGGCTCATCGCGTTCAGGTGCTCGGCCTCCCCCACGTCACACCCTCACGACAGATGTGCAGCCCCCCCGCCTATCTGCACATGGAAGGGGTTGCGCCTTGCCACTACATTGTCTTCCTTTTAACATTCCCATTATAAATAAATATAAAGGAAATATACAGAAGATATTAAAAGATTTTTTTTTGTTTAATGCATATAAAATAAAAGCATACTGATTTATTACAAATGTATTGACTTATTGCAAACTTATTAAAATGGCAAATAATATAAGATAAAATAGAAAAATGAGCAATATAAAAGTATATATTGCATATAAAAAAATAAAAAAGTACACTTTTGGCTGGGTGCAGTGGCTCACGCCTATTATCCTAGCACTGTGGGAGGCCGAGGCGGGAGGATTGCTCAAGGTCAGGAGTTCGAAACCAGCCTGAGCAAGAGTGAGACCCCGTCTCTACTGCAAATAGAAAGAAATTAATCGGCTAACTAAAAATATATAGAAAAAATTAGCTGAGCATGGTGGTACATGGCTGTAGTCCCAGCTACTCAAGAGGCTGAGGCAGGAGGATTGCTCGAGCCCAGGAGTTTGTGGTTGATGAGACCTAGGCTGATGCCATGGCACTCCAGCCCAGGTAACAGAGTGAGACTCTGTCTCAAAAAAAAAAGTACACTTTTTTCCTCCCCACTGGCTTCACGCTTCCAATATTTCTGCAAGATAGAATTTCTAGAGGTAGAATTAATGTGTCAAGGGTATACACACATAAATTTTTGGTAGGTACTGCCCAGCTGTCCTCGTGAATGTATCTAACAATTAACATTTTCAGGAGTGATGTATGGGACTGCCTGTTTGCCTAGACCTCACCAACACATGAGATAGTCCCTTCTTAATTTTTTCCTGTCTAGTTGGTAAAAATGATCTCTTTTAGATTAGCATTTTCCTGTTTGCTAATGAGATTGACCATCTTTTCATATGTTTATTGGCTGTTTGTATTTCTTCTTTTGCAAACTGCCTGTTCAGATCCTTGGCTCATGTTTGTAATGAGCTGTTTTTCTTTTTAACTTGATTGTATTTTTTAACCTATCTTTTCCAGATTTTAGAGAAGTAACAGGCATTTGTTGAATTAAGTTTGGAAAATTCAAGACAGTATAAAGAAATATCCTAATATAATTCTACCACTCATAGAGACCCACCGCGAACATTTTGTATTGTATGTGAGCTTACACCATATATATATTCTTCATTTAATGCTAGTAGTGTTTATTTTAATATGAGAAAAACAGTTTATGTATATGGTGAAGAATTATCAAACAATGTTTAGTAAATGCAGTGTAAGAAGTAATTTTCCCTTCTTGGAGGCTACCTTTATTAGTAGTTTTTTTGTGTATCCTTTTAGAAATTTTCTATGAATATGCAAACACATGAATATTTAATGTTGTCTTTTTTCAGTATAATATATATATACACACACACACACACACACACTGTTATGTACCTTCCTTTTTCCTTATGTATAGCTTTTAAACATCTTTCTGGATTAGCCTATAAAAGACCTATCTTAAGCTTTATTAACATCAGCATACTGTTTTATGACATGTCTGACCTGCAGTTTAGCCAGTCCGTTGGTTTTGTAAATAAAGCTGTGGTGAACATCTTTGGACACTCGTCTTTGCTCACGTGGGCAAATAAGTATATTTGGGAGGGTAAAGTTCTGGAAGTAGAATTGCTAGGTCAAAGGGTGTGTACAATTGATACCTCTTGCTAATTAATAGCAGTTATACTAATTTATACCCCCCACAATATGTATGGAAGTACCAATTTTCCCCTTATCCTTCATAAGCAGTGTACAGCACAAAGTTTTTGAACTTCACTAATAATATATTATTGTTGTTTTAACTTGTTTTTCTTTAATTATGAATAATATTGAACACCTTTTAATATATTTATAATAAGCCGGTGATATTTATTTTCATATGCTTGGTTTTTTTTTTTTTTTTAATTGTTTTTTCCTCATTGTTTTCTTTTCTTTTCTTTTTTTTCTTTTTTGGAGACAGAGTGTCACTCTGTTGCCCTGAGTAGAGTACCATGGTGTCAGCCTAGCTCACAGCAACCTCAAACTCCTGGGCTCAAGCAATCTTCCTGCCTCAGCCTTCTGAGTAGCTGGGACTACAGGCACGCACCACGATGCCTGGCTAATTTTTCTACTTTAGTAGAGACGGGGTCTTTCACTCTTGCTCAAGCTGGTCTCGAACTCCTGAGCTCAAGGGATCCTCCTGCCTCAGCCTCCCAGAGTGCCAGAATCACAGGCATGAGCCACAGTGCTCAGCCTTTTTTGTTTTCTTTCTTTCTTTTTTTTTTTTTAGAGATGGAGTCACTCTATGTTGCCCAGGCTGGCCTCAAACTCCTGGGCTCCAGTGATCCTCCTGCCTCAGCCTCCTGAGTATCCTCATTGATTTCTAAGTGCTTCTTATACCTTAAGATATTATTCCTTTGTCGAATGTGTTGAAAATATTTTTCCTAGTTTGTCATTATGTCTTTGACTTTTTTGGTGCTTCATTTTTCCTTGCAGAAAGATTTAATTTTTATATAGATAAGTATAAATCTTTTTTGTTTTGGATTTTTGAATTTTGTTTCTT
>CAUYRT010041107.1:0-39357 GCA_963574885.1 Lepilemur ruficaudatus | reverse complement strand
CAGGAGGCACTCATATTTACTTAAAAAGTAAATTCAGTGAATACTCTGCATAAGAGACAAGCTGCCTAAGCATATAATTAGGAAGGAAGAAAGTTCTTACCACCAAAATATGAGTTTTTATATCAGGATTATCTATGGATTTTTAAAATATTAATTACATTTTATTCTTAAAAAGTTGAATACTGAAAAATACACACGGGATTTATCAGTAAGGGATAACTGAGAGCCTTAGGGTTTTTAAAAGTGTTTCTTTTGGAAGGCCAAAAGAGAAGCCAAACTGCCACTGGCAGGGAAGTAAAGCAGTAGAAACCATTAGTCCACAGTGGACTTGGCTTTCAGGAAGAGTGCCTGGGAAAAAAGGTACGGCTGGCACCTTCTGCCACGGTGAACTCCCTAGACACCACTTGCCGCATCCTAGGACCTTCTCATCCTCCATGAGCTGCTCTCCATTTGAAATGCCCTCCCCCCATCCTCTCCATCTTTATATACTATATTATCTGCTATCCTCAAGGTCCAGATTGAGTTGCAATTCTGGGGAAGTCTTCCCTGTCTACTGCACACTGCAATGAAGAACTCCTGTGACTCAAAGTTTTGATGTTTGTACATGAGTGACTGTCTTCCTAAGGTAGTTTGAGTTTGTGATGACAACCCATCTCTAATTACTAAAGATAAGCCTATTTAAAAAAAAAAAAAAAGGAAAGCAGAACAAAGCACTAGCTCAAAAATTATTTACATAGAATTTCAATGTTCCCAATTATTGCTTCAATTAATAAAGTATGTCACCTTTCTTCCTGAAAAATGGAAAGCACCTGTGAATGAGACCAAGATCCTTCCACAATGAACTAGCAATCCAATAGGAAAGATGCAGTGTGTAATCAAATAACAAATACAAGGCAAAAATGAAGGGTCATAAAACAAAATGGGTAACTTTGAAAAGTCAGGACAGTGAGAGCCAGTTGAGACCAGCTGAGTGGGGCGGAGAAGCAGGAGAAGCATGCTCCGAACAGAAGAGACAAGATTCTTGAAGGAAGAGCAGAATTCAGATAAGCAGACCCGTAGGATCACTCCTAAGTTGGTTCCCAATTGTGATCCATTCACGTTAGATTTAGGAATGTATGTTTACTACACAGTCTAGTCTGGCGACAAGAATACCAGGAGGAGGCCTGGATTTGGCCTGAATCCTAAGTAGCTTTAAGACTTTGTTAACTTTTTTCACCTTTCCTTCATCAGCAAAATTTTAAAAATATCTCATACCTACACATGACTCTCTTAATGTTTGTAAGTTTTTGGTTAGATGCTTCGAAGCAGTAACAAAATTAAGTCAAACGTCACCCAGAGTCAAAGGTACAATCAAAGGTTATATCATAATCTAAATATAGGAAATCAGATGAAGCCAAAGGGGGGGAAAAAAGGAAAAAAACAAGTGACATCATCATTCAATAAAAAGTATAATTTACTGCTTAAGAATACTAGTTTTCATTAACATTTTAAAATCACAGTCACAGCCACTGAAGTCTCCTAATCCCCTTTTACACAGGAATTGCAGTTTAAGCAGATTTTCACATAAAGCTCCTCTTTGTCATCGGCCTCGTCTAACTATCAGTGTCCACTCCTTAGAGGCTGCTACCCTTAACAGTAAACAACAGCAAATCTCACACAAGGGTAGGTGGAAGGGGGAGATTATAATAAAAAGATATTTGAGACAGAAAACTTCCCCAGGTCAGGGCAAAAATTCATTAATCAAGCCTTAGAAATAACAAGTTATAGTAAGTTATTACTTACATAAATTGATTTATTAAAATAATCTCAATATTACACTCAATTTTCATAATGAGAATTAAAGTATAAATGAGTATTTAATAACTTTTTTGAAAATATCAGGACTTCATTTTAACACAGAATTCAATGGCCAACCTACTATTACTACTGATTGGTCTTTTTATCATTTTGATTGACAAGGCACTTCAATATTGTATGTCCATTGTAATCATTAGTCCATTACTGTCAGTATTAATATCCTTAAAATAGACAGAAAGAGGGAATAAAAGAGAAACTCAGCAAAACAACAGAATTCTAATCAAATATCACTTCTTGGTTTGAAAGAAAAAAGCTTTAAAATGTTATATGAGATATAGCCTCGAACTCCTGGCCTCAAGCAATCCTCCCACCTCAGCCACCCAAAGCACAGGATTACAGGAGTGAGCCACCACCAGGCCAAGATATACTTATATTCCTAATATGTTAGTCAAGTCCAATGAGATCTTAATCAGTTTGCTATATTTAACATATTTATATAGAATTCTTACAGATTCAGAGAAATACTATCCAAAAATATAGCTTCAGCATTAAAGACAAAAATATAAAAATAGAATTATAAGTTTTAAAACAATAGGCTGTTCTAGTGGATACGGGATTCATAAAACAAAACAGGCTTGGTAAGTATTACAGTCTAAAGACCAAAAAGAATTTACCAGCAAGCCACTTTCAATATAGAGGGCTTTCATCATGGTAAGTGTTAATGAGGCAGTCCTTTTTAAGTAACTGGCAATGTTTGGATGGCCCCTAAACTATGCAACCAATTATAAAGTAGAGACTCATTTCTCAACACAATTTCTCAGTTTATCTGGGTTTACTAAAACAAAAGATTTTGTTACATACAATTTGTTCAGAAGTAGGATTAATGTTGTGCTATATGCTTGAGGGAATCCAATTAAAAACAACAAAAACTCCTTTTTCTTGATGAGCTTCATTCCAAATCAAAGTGACTATGTCAAAGTGGCTTTAAAAGATAAGCATCATGAAAATCAACAAGGAGGGACCCAAGACATTATATGATGCTTGACTGAGAAGAGGACCTTGAGGAGGGAAATGTGGGGTTCACACTGAATGGACAATTATGTCTCATTTTGGTCACGGTGACCATGTTTCGCAGGTGCCCATGCCCTGTATGGGATTCTCTTCCCTTGGCTCCTTTGACCACACAATCTATTGTTTTTGTCCTACTTCACTGAGACTTCAGTCTCCACACTACCTTCATTTCCTCTGCCTGATTTCTAAGTGTTGGAACACTCCAGGGCCCCATTCTCTACCCTTTTCTCTTGTCCTTCTATAAGCACCAACACCAGGTTTGATGAAATCACCTCAAACCTCATGGCTTTCAAGGCCATCTATATACTGATGGCTTTCAAATTCACATCTCCAACCCTGACTTGTTCATTAAGCTCGGATTTATATGCCCAGTAATCTCCAGCTCATCTCCATTTGAGATACCTATGTCCCATAGGTGTCTCAAACTTTATATAACCTAAATTCTTGATTCTCCTTCTCCACCCTCACTCCCCATTCTCACTCAAACCTCCTCCTCCATTATGCCCTATCTCTCTACAAATGGCACCAGTGACCACCTAGTTTACTCAAGCAAAAAACCTAGGCATATCTTGGTTCCTCTCTGTCCCTTATCTGCTATTTCCAAGCTATGATAGGTTCTGTCATCTCTCAACTCCAAAACACATCCTGAACCTGGGCACTTTTCAAGCAGCTCCTGTGCCACCACCCTGGTAATTAAGCCATCATCTTTTGCCTGACCTGCTCTGACAGCCTCCTCCTTGGTCTTTCTTGTTTCTCCTTTTGTCCCTTAAAATCCTTTCTCTTCTGCAGTAGAGTGATCTCTTAAATATGTAAAGCAGATCACATAACATCTCTGATCCTCTACTGGCCTTCCAGTACACGGATAAAACCCAAAATTCTTTTCCTGGGCTTACAAGGCCCCAGATGAGCTAGGCTGGTGGTTCTCCAAGCGTGGTTTCACAGCAGTAGCAGCACCTGGGACTTTCTCAGAAATGCAAATTCTAAGGCCTCAGGGACCTACATAATCACAAACTGGGGGAAGAGCCTTGCAAAACCACATTTGACAACCCTCCAAGTGACTGTGATATATGCTGAACTCAGAACCACTGAGCTAGCCTCTGCCAACCTATGAGCTTCCCTCTTATTCCTAGTTGCAATTCCATGCAGTAATTCACACTGGCATTCTTTCCTTTCCTCAAATAGACCCTGTCTCTTCACATCTGAGGGCTTTGCACAGATTTTCCCTCTGCCCTAAATGTTTTCACTGTGGAATCTCAAATTGCCTGATCCTTGAGCTCATTTAGAATCCAGATAAAATATTCCCTCTTCAAAGAGGTATTATTCTCTAACCACTGAAAAGTGCCTATGTCCATCTCTACCCATCTTGGCCCACCCTTCACATAACCCTGTTTTGTCCTCATCATATCTATTACTATCAGAAATCATCCTGTTCATTTATTTATTATTATTTGACCTTAGAATGAATATTCCTGGAGAGCTAGGATCTGGCCTGTCTCATTCTCTGCAAGCATCTAAAACTTTAACTGGCACAGAAGGGGTGCTCTAATTGAGGAAGGAAGGGCGGGCATGTTATGTTAATGTTCCATGTGTTCAAAGGAGAGGAAAAACTTTGTGGGTTGCTGAGAGTCAACCTATTCTATTAATATAACACACTGTGACCAGCCAGAGGTGTAAGAGGTCATTCGAGATCTAGGTAGGTAAAAGTACTTAATGCTCAGAAAGTTTCTAAATCCTCAGTCTATTTAGGGAAAAAGGGGAGGGCTTTGGGATTAAATTGGGACTGACAGAATTCTAGAGTGGAAAGAAACCTCCCTCATTTTGCCCAGAATAATGCCTGAGGCTACATAACCTATCTGTGGGTCAGAACTCAAATGTCCTGACTGTAGCTTCCCTGGATCAATGAGGATCATGATTAATATCAGGAAAGAATGAACTAATTTTGTGTTACCTTTTCAAGAATGGGACTCATCTTTCCAATACATTTAGCATAATGTACCAAATAAAGAGGCAGTGGGTATTCTTCACAACAAAGCCAGCACTTGACAAACTGACAAACGCTAGCATCTTCAGTTCCCAACAGTAAGTTTCAATAAGGACATACGGAAAAATAATTTTTATCCAATATCATAAGAGCTAACCCTTGAGCGTTGACTCTTGTGTTAGAAACTGTCCTGTTTTTACATGTACTAATTCAAATCCTCATCATAAAAGGTAAATGCTGCCATCTCCACATTCCACATGAGGGTGACGCGTAGAGGTTAAGGAACTTGCCTAAGGACACTTAGCTAGTGAGTGGTAGAGCTGAGATTTAAACCCAAGCTGTCAGATTTTAACTCCAACACTCTTTACTACTATACTACACATCACCCCTTGGGAACCGAAACATTCATACAAAATAAACAAAAAGTGAATGGGCAAAAGCCAAGTGGCAGAGAAGAAAAACTACTCTTAAGAGAATATCAAGGGCTAAGCCCTGTACAGGTGCTTTCTTGTCTACATTTAATCTCATGAGGTATTGGTCACTGCCACTTAAATGCGGTTTACAGAGGTTAAGAAATTTGTCCCAAAGTACACAGAACATGGTACGACCACAAATGAAAACCCACCAAATCCCAATGACCTTAATAAGGGCCACCTAAATAAGCCCTTTATTCAAATAGGAATGCAAATACCAGATGTGCACATACTCCCGCCACACCAGTAGAGGCTACTACTTCCTTGGATAAGGTTGGGGAAACAATGTACTGGGAATCAAAAGGCCTGGGCGTGTCCTGAATTGCCACTTGTGTTACCATTAAGTAAATCACTTAATTTCTCTAGTCCTCCATTTCTTCATTTTCAAAATGCAGTATTGGACTAGCTGATCCCAGGTCCCTTCACCTCCAACATAGAAAGATTTGTGCGTAATAGTTTTGTTCAGAGACTGCAAATGGAGACAAGATAGTTAGGACTGGGGAGAGGGCACAGTGGCTGAGCTAATTTACAAGTAACATTTAGATGACAGTGTCACATGGCCAGGACACCCATTCCCTTTCTGGGGAGCTATTCCTATCCTGAGAACACCTCTGGTCGTGGTCAGGAAAGGGTCTCCTCTGAGACTCACAGGAAAGAAAAGCCTGGAAAATGGGTTCCATTTCCAAATGCTTTTCTCTCTCTTGGCATCTATACTAGGAAAAAATGATGAACTGAGTGAACCCAAAGGAAAATTTTGAAAATCTCTGGTTTCAGTCTCCCACACCCAATTCTTTTATGTTTCAGCACCTGAAATACCACAAGCCATTCATCACTTCAGGTTTTTTGCCCTTGTGGCACCTCCATGCAAATCTGACCAACAATCCAAAGACATTAATTATACCCTATGTTTCCAGCATCTTAAATCTCTGTCTTTCTCCCCACAACACACATAACTCATACAATGCAGGAATACAGTACTCACGGCTACCTTGTGTCTTATAGCATAGTTTCCAAAGTATATCACCTTATCTGCCAGAAAAAAAATTTTAAGGCAGAAACAATTAACATAATTTTTGGTATTTCTGATTAGTACATTACCTTTTGCAGAGTATGCTCAATTCTTAAAGAATAAATGAACTTAAATACAGTTTCATTAGGTTGATTCATTTTTTATTATATTAATCTCTCTCAAATCTTCCCTTTTTACTTTTAGGAACATAGCAATTATGTAAAATGGGGCGCAGGAACACAAAAGAATGTCTTTGTATCACTAGGCCTTTGAGGATAAGGTTAGCATAGTAGATAAAGCTTTTGTTGTAATTTAGTTGTCATATACCCAGAAAGACATAATGTGTTCTACATTCTAATTCATGTAATAAATGGGTCATGTTGATAATGACAGGATTCTTTAAATTTAATTTAGGTCTCAACTCAAAAGCTGGTATTTCTTAAATCAAATTAGATATTTCAATTGCTTTTAAATGCCCTGTCTTTTTAAGTCATGTAAACAAATAGACAGTATTTATTTTTCTGCTGTACTTTTTATGTATACATAAAAACAAAATCACTATGCAGTGCAAAGGTAGTTTTCAAATATACTTTAGAAGGTTTTCTGACTCATGCTTAATTATAATTTCATATTTTTATTATATATATATGGCCAGTTTTTGTTCACTTTACCCTAAATATATTTGATACATATACATGTATGCATATACAAGCATGTGGGTATCTATACATATGCACATACACACATACACAAAAATATACATACATATATACACGGAGAAAGAGTGAGCTAGTGAGCACCATAATTAGCACTTATTTTTCTTTGGCTTTAACCTAGAAGTATATTCCAAATTAACTTGCCAAGAGACTCCTTCATGAAGAAATTCTTAGTCTATTTTAAGCAGATATGTATTCCAATAGAAAAAATGAGATCTGTTAAAAATAATTCCCACGAAGAAAACTTTAATATTCATTATGGTAGCCAGCTAATGAGATGCTAGATAACATACCCCTCCCTCTCCAAACCCCCTCTACTCATCACCAGGTAATTTCTGGGGTCATTTCTTCAACATTTACTGATATCCTAATAACATTCTCAATACCAAAACCTGGGTTTCTAGCTCTCATTTTGTGTATATATCTGGAATAGCTTAAAAACTGCACAATATATCACCTTTTATGAAAGTTGACAGGCTAATAGTTTATTCCTGAGCATTTCTAAGTCAATAAACTTGTATTCCAATATCTGTGTCTATCTATATTTTTTAAATAAGTACTTAATAAATGTATAATTTGGCTTTCACTTTTTTTTTTTTTTTTGGTGGGAGCACATGGGTGGCATTGCAAGGGAAAAGAAAAATATCTAGCTCACTAAATATATACATTATAATTTTCCAGTGACAACATTAAGGTATTCAAGAAACGCACAGTGTAATAGAAAAAAGATATTCATTTACAATTAAAAAGGAAAAAATCTACATATTCATCACCAAAAGCTGTTGATAGACCTCAAGATTTCAAGTCAGGGATCTTGGTTTGTGCCTGGGTCTGCACTAATTAGTTATCTGGTTATTTCATCTCACTGGAACATCAACTGCAAAACTGGATAATATATCCTGTCTCACAGGATTGCTGATCACGTTAAATGGGTGATACATGTTCACTGTCTACCACAATGGTTCTCAAACTTGGCTGCACAATGGACTCACCTGAGACACTGAAGAAAATGCTGAGGCCTAGGTCCTACTCTCAGAACAAGGTCTAGCATAATGCCTGACACATCGTTCACATTCAGTTAAAGTTAATGATATACCCTCATAGGAACTTTGTGAACTCTGATACACTGCCCAAAGGTTGCTACCTAGGTCAAACAAGTTCATGTCAATGCAAGAAGGTCTCAGAATCAATGACTGTAACAAATCTAAAAGCAGTCCAAAATTTTAGTAGTAATGCTTCTAAATTTAAATCCCTATTACATTTTTGTTCCCTTTTATCAAAGAAGGAAATTCTGTATGAAAGAAAATTTCCCTTTATACTTTTTATTGAGATATAATTTATATATAGAAAATGCATACATATAAGTGAATAGAATTTTACATATACACACACATACCTCTCTCTCTCAAGGAACCACCACACAGATCAAGATATAGAATAGGGAAATGTATCTATAAATTAAAAATCAAATCTCTCATATCTGTCCCATAATTGTTGCCACAATTTCAATTTGTCTCTGAGTTTTCCTAAATTATCTTATATGGGATGTTTATTTTTTATAAAGGTAAAGTCAAACATCAATGAGAGGAAAAATGAGGAAAACCTCCAGTAGAAATGACCATATCAAAGGAGTAGATATAAAATATAAATAAATGAGCAAGTTGAAAGAACAGACTTGAAAGGATTATCTACAATGAGTCACAAGACAGTCAACATTTACTGGGCACCCACTGTGTGTTCAGTGCTACATAAAGAAACAGAGTGTAAATTAAAGCAATGCTATATGAGGTCCTCAGATACCAATAACTTAAAAATGAAATGAGTCTATTTAAAAATTGGCAAAGATACCGTAAGCGGACCCTACCAAAAAAATATACATTAACTGAATGC
Source organism: Lepilemur ruficaudatus (assembly GCA_963574885.1). Taxonomy (NCBI): domain Eukaryota; kingdom Metazoa; phylum Chordata; class Mammalia; order Primates; family Lepilemuridae; genus Lepilemur; species Lepilemur ruficaudatus. The sequence goes on along the minus strand of CAUYRT010041107.1, from coordinate 30,420 downwards.
TTGTCTAGTTGCAGGAACTGCACCAAGTGTCTTACATATGTAATCCCCTAACAAATACTATGTTTTAGTACCCTAAAGTAATTCATAAACATTTCTAGAAATTACCAAATAATTTTTCTCAATAACAAACTGAAACCCTGAAATCATGTCCCAATGCTCACTTGTGACTCCATTCATTCTGTGCACAGATTTCTGCCTGTAACTAACAAGTATCAGGCCGGGCACGGTGGCTCATGCCTGTAATCCTAGCACTCTGGGAAACCGAGGCAGGTGGATTGCTCAAGGTCAGGAGTTCGAAACCAGCCTGAGCAAGAGCGAGACCCCCATCTCTACCAAAAAGAAAAAAATTAGCTGGGCATCATGGCACTCGCCTGTAGTCCCAGCTATTGAGGAGGCTGAGGCAAGAGGGTCACTTGAGTCTAGGAGTTTGAGGTTACAGTGAGCTATGATGATGCCACTGTACTCTACCCAGGGTGACAGAATGAGACTCTTCTCAAAAAACAAATAAAAGGGTTGAATTATTCATAAAAATTCAAAGAAAAGGTTACTGATTAAATTTAAGCCAAAAAATTAGCCATGGATTGTTTTATCTCATATTTTCTGAAGCAATAACATACTGAATGTAAAGAAAGAAACTTTCACCCTCCAGTTACAAAGTTTTTAGTTGAAATTTTTTTTTCAATTTTCAAAAGCATGCTAGGTAATGAACTGAAAAAACATTTAATATGGGAATTAAAATATATGTACATATGCATATCAAATAGCAGGAATGCATATTGTCAAACAAGCACACTAGTAGGTTAGCCAACTAAAGAATGAAAGCAACAATTGCTGTCAAGTCACAACCTCAATCATCTACTCTCAAATATAAACGTTGGTAACTATTAAACATCACTGAGTCATTAGTCTCTGTTAAAGTTTTAAATCTGTGTTGGGAAATGGTATGTGTTGGAGTAAACCACACTCAAGCATAACATTCACTGTGTAGTGATAAAGAAAACTCCTTGAAATGAATTTTCCAAAATAATTTCCCTAACTATAGGTTTTTTTTGTTTGTTTTTTTTTGTTTTTTTTTTGAGACAGAATCTCACTCTGTTACCCAGGCTAGAGTGAGTGCTGTGGCGTCTGCCTAGCTCACAGCAAACTCAAACTACTCCTGGGCTTAAGCAATCCTTCTGCCTCAGCCTCCCGAGTAGCTGGGACTACAGGCATGTGCCACCATGCCCGGCTAATATTTCTATATATTTTTAGTTGATCAATTAATTTCTTTCTATTTTTAGTAGAGACGGGGTCTCGCTCTTTGCTCAGGCTGGTTTCGAACTCCTGACCTTGAGCAATCCGCCCGTCTCGGCCTCCCAGAGTGCTAAGTTTACAGGCATGAGCCACCACGCCCAGCTTAACTATAGGTTTTGAAGATACTAAAAGATATTAAATCTTTTATGGATTGTGCCTTTGTTGTCATATCTAAGAAACTTTTGCCTAACCCTTGGTCCCAAAGATTTTTTTCTCTTATGTTTTCATCTATATATTTTATAAATTTGTTTTACATTTAGATCAACTTTAAGTTGATTTTTGTATAGGCACTACTTTAGATTTTAGTGTTTCTAAACTCTGTTGGAGACACTATGTTCAAGTCTAGCTAGAAGAACCACTTGAACATAGTGTTTAATATTTATGTATCTCAAAAAATTGGACTTCATCAAAAGTTAAAATTAAAAACTTTTGTCCCATCAAAGATCCTGTTAAGAGGATGAAAACAAAAGCCATAGACGAGGAGAAAATATTTGCAAGTCACATACCCAACAAAAAGACTTATATCTAAAATATACAGAGAACCCTTTACACTCAACATTCAAAAAAAAAAATAAATCAAATTATAAAGTGGAAAAAAGGTTTGAACACATCACCAAAGAGGATATATGAATGGCAAATAGGCACACAAAAATGTATTCAACATCATTATCCATTAGGAAAATGCAAAATAAAGCTATGATGAGATACCACTACACATCTAAATTTTGAAATATTGGTGATTTCAACTGCAGGGAAGAATGTGGAGAAACTAGCTCTCTCATATGTGGCTTATATAAGGTGAATGCAAATTGGTGAATGCCACTCTGGAAAACAGTTTGGCAGTGTCATATGAAGCTAAACATACACATATCATATGACTTAGCAATCTACTCCTAGGTATTTACACAAAAGAAACAAAAACGTATGCTCTCACAAAATCTGTACGTCAATGCTTATGGCAGTTTTCTTCATAAAGACCCAAAACTGGAAACAACACAAACGTGCTCTAATGGGAGAATGAATAAAAAACTGTGATGCAACCATACAACAGAACACTACTCAGCAATAAAAAGCAGAAGTCTCCATACACTCAACTTGGATGGATCTCAGGGGCATTATGCTGATTGAAAAACACTAGTCTCAAAGGATTACACACTATATGGTTCTATTTATATAAGAGTCTCAAAGCGATAAACTTAAAGTCACAGAAAACAGATCAATGGCTGCCAGAGCTGGAGACAAGGTGAGATTATTAAGGGGTAACATGCGGGAGTTTCTCTGTGGTGGTAGAAAGATTCCGTATTCTGATTATGGTGTGATTACACAAACCTACGCATCTGATAAAATTTCACAGGACTACAAAATAAAAAAAAATACATACATACAGTGATAATAAAGAATGCACGTAAAAGCTGGCGAAATCTGTATAAGGTCTGTACCTGAGTTAATAGTATTAGTGCCAATGTTACCTCACTGGTTTTAACAGTGCACTATGGTTATATATTATTATTGGGGAGAATATGCAAAGGGCACAGAGAAACTCTCTGCACTATATTTGCAACTTCTTCTGAAGCAAACTATTAAAAAGTAAAAAGTTACTGGAAAAACACATCTACGGCAGTGATTCCCAAAATTCGATAGACATTCATCCCCTATGGAACTTGTTTATATTACAAGTTTGCTTGGGTAGCCCTACTTTGTACATATTTAAATAGAATCTGCATATGGGGCCCAGGTGATGATCCAGCACATTATAGTTTGAGAATCACAGTACTAAAATAGAGGTGAAGGTATTAGAAAGAAAAAAACTAATGATCCCCATCAATAACTTCTGTTCTATTTAATGGCTAATTACTAAAGTCCTACCCACACAGAACCTCATTCATAGACTATGTAGCTGAGCCAAGAGGCTCTCATTTATAGATACAGTGGGAGACATGCAAATGACATCAATTACTCATCTATTAAAAAATGCAAGTACTGTTATTCATAACACAAACCTGACATATCAATACAGAAGCAAAAATTTTGACATAAGAAAAAAGCCCATGCTATTAAAACAACAGTGTGTAGGAAAATATATCCTCAATAAGACATAAGGGTGACATATTTAAATGCCAATTAAAGGTCCTTACTTATGCTTTTATATGAAATTATTGTTGGAAAATCACACATATGTAAGCATCAAGGTATTTGATTTAAAAGCTGCTATTGTTAGATATAACACATTAAAAGATCAAACTAAACATTATCCTATATACAACACAGCAAGAGTTAAAACCCAGGAAGTCTTTGCCAAATCTTCATTCAATTATTCCTTCCTAAGAGGCTGTCCACAGGAATGGGTAAGGGTGATACGTTTTCAAACTGCAGACCCACAGTTTTCACATTTACATTAGGGGTTTCTGTGCCAAGCACCTACTAGGCCCCCTTCCACCTTTTCTCAGGAAGGAATAAATCATAGTTTTTCTACTATCTCCCATCCATTTTATTATTAAAAGAAATCAAGTCTTAGAACATCACTTCTGAAAGGCTATTAATCTCTAACTTAAGCAGTTGCTACAAGTTTTTAAATGCTAGCTCACTTGCTCTCAGCTCTGTGAAAAAATAAATCCATATTGATGAAAAATTATGGTCATTTTCTGATTATGTTCAAGTAGTTCAGCTGATTAATACTGGCTTCAAGTGAACCCTTAATTATAGGCATAATCCTTCCTTATAGGGCTATTTAACCTGACAACGCTCCTTGGCCACAGGTGATAATGCCAAATACTGAGCCAGTAAAAAGTGAGCATTACTGAGTAAAATAAAAGCCACTGAGCACATGTATTTGAAAGAGAACAAGTTTATGACAACTCAAAAAGTACTTTCCATGTAAGGATGACCAGTAGTGGCAACTCCTATGCCACAGATGAAACACAACAATCCAACGTACAGTGTCCTGAACTGACCAGGAGGGGCAGTGGGCAACCAGGAAAGAGTGTCATATTATAAGACAGTAGACTTCAGTTCTAGTATTGAGATAGGGAACTAGCCTTGTTTGATAAAGAGTCACAAGCCCCTAACCAAGGTCTACTGGTTACAACAGATGGCATAGAAACCAGCCCAAACCAGTTAAAACCCAGATGGGCATGAAAAACAACCTCAGGTTATCCCCACTGCTCATTATATCCTGCTTACAATGTATTGGCATAATACTAAAAGAAACTCCCACTAGCCCCATAACAGTTTACAAATGCCATGGCAACTCCTGGAAGTTACTCCACATTGCTTAATAGACAAGGAACCCTCAATTCAAGGAACTTCCCACCCCTTTCCCAGAAATCTTATGAATAATCCTTCCTCTGCTTAACATAAAATTAAATAGAAGGTATAAGATAAGACTCTAGAAACTCACAAGGGGCTACTCTCCGTTGCTCTGGGAGACAGCCGCTGCCCTGTCTATGGGGCAGCATCTTTTTTTTCTTACTTTAATAAACTTGCTTTTGCTTTGCTCTGTTGGCTCTTGAATCCTTTCCTGCACAAAGCCAAGACCCCAGTTGGCCTTCAAACGGACTCCAGTTTGTGGGTGCACTTTCTTGTATCAATCCAACACATGCTGAGTCTCAGCTGTCTCATTTAATTAATACATTAAATGTACAGTCTATTATACAAGAACAAACTAGCTAGCCAGGTAAAAGCACCTGATTTTAAACTATATACATTTTTTAGAGACGACATAAAGAGGGGTCAGCAACTATGGCCTTCAGGCCAAATTCAATCTGTGATCAATTTTTTTAAGTAAAGTTTTATTGGAACACAGGTGTGCTAGTTTGTTCGCATATTATCTATGGCTGCTTTCACACAACAGCAGCAGAAATGAGTGGTTGTGATGGGGACATCAGGGCCTGCAACATCTAAAATGTTTACCATCTGGCCTTTTAGAGGAAAAGCTTACTAATCCCTAGTATAAGGGTCACATTTCTGATAAAATTACTATACAATTTAAAAATCCTCGGTTTTATGCAAAGATATACTTTTCACATATCAGATTTGAAAAAGATACCAAAAGTTTAACAGCATACACTATTAGTGTGATTAGGAAAACAAGCACTCTCATACATCGCTGGGGGAATGGGGTGGGCAGGAACTGACACAGAATGAGAGATTTAAGTGACATCTAACCACCAAATGTTAGATACAATAATGCCACAGAAAGTATTTTTTTTTTAAAAAAAAAGGCCTTATCAGTTACAGATCTATAACAAAATATCTGTGAGTAAAATGGCTATGTGTAGCATTTTCTCAAGAAAAAAGGGGAAGAGTGAAGAGAGGATAGCTACAGCAAAATCGACAAAGGGTTAGTGATTTTTGAAGTTGAGGTAAGAGTGAGTAATGACTACTCCTTCTGTGTTTGACAGTTACTAATATAAAACAAAAAAAATTCTAATCTATGGTATGGATGAACAAAACACTAATTTAAACATGCAGAAACAAAGAAGTTACTAACCAAAAATACATTTAGAAGTACTGATCTCCTAACATGAAGGTCACTTCTGCCTTTTCTTCTGTAAACTGAGGGCTGTGCTGGAAGATCTTCAAAGCCCCTTCCACTCTCATAGAAGTGCTTTACATAAGCCAAGACCATCACTTTTTCTTTCTAACATCTTTGCTCTAACATCCAACCCTAACCCTTCCCAGCCCCACGTAACCACAAATGTACTTTCTATCTCTATAATATTTACCTTTTTGGACATTTCACATAAATGGAATCATACGTTTTCTTTTGTGTCTGGCATCTTTCCCTGAGCAAAATGCTTTTGATGCTCATCCACATTGTAGCACATATCCATGCTTTGTCACTTTATATTGACTAACAGTGTACCATCATATGAATATACTACACTTTATTTATCCATTCACCAACCGATGGACATTTGGGTGTTTTCCACTATTTGGCCATTGTGAATAATGCTGCTGTGAATATTTACATTAAGTCTTTGCACATACCCTTCTTTGGTATGCCATTCTTTTTTTTTTCTTATTTGTTAAAAATTTTTTTGTTATTCATTTATATTTTGTTTTTTTACTTTATTTCTTGACTATTTGTGTTAATGGTATGCCATTCTGAAGACTTCACAGCATAGCTAATATTGTATGTTCCTAGTCTTCTGCAATTCCTTCATGCACACAGAAATAGTTTAAAGCCATGGTTCCCCAAACTTATGTGAAGTCACAGGCATTTAAAATTAAACATACTTGTGAAAGACTAACAGATGTTCAAGAACCATAAACCACACCTATACAAAACACAGCCTCAGACACATATTATTCAAGAAACATTTTGATTATGATTAAAACAATTTAAAAACCTTAAGATTCTGCTTCCCCATTAAGCCATTCTTTGTTCAATTACAGATCAATGGGTTAGTATAAGTGGTAAATACATGATAATAATGAATAACCTAACATATCTATAAAGAAAAAGGTAGTTGGTACAATGAAGACACAGCACAACTATGTTTAACTTATGTACTGCCTAAATCCAGAGAAGGATGGATAGCAAAAATGTGCAGTTCAAATGTGTACTTTCAAACTCAAAAATAAAACTACATGTTTTTAGTATTTTTCTTACATATTTAAATAAGTTCAATTTTGGAAAAAAATCACTAGGATTGTAAAACATAGATTATCAGCATTATCATCTTATGGAAACCAGTTTGGGAATAATGATTTAGAAATATGAAAAAGGAAGGCAAATATCACAAAACCCTCTGATATTTCTAATCAGTAGGTTATAAAAAGGTCAAGTGGGAAAACAGAAATCAAAAGTTCATGTAACCTCAAACATTTTAACTTAAAATGCACAGACGTAAATTCATTCACTAATCTTTGATGTAGAGTGAAACTTTTTTTTTTTTTGCAAATGTACCCCGATAGGATTTTTATGCTGTCCGTCTTGCATGTGTAGCATGCAAAAGCTTGCCTTTGATGTCCCCCCAATATTGTTTACTTTTTTTAAGTAGGGCAGACTTCAAGATACCTCTAAAGCAATGTGAGTGCAAATTTCTTGATTTTTATAATTTTATTTTATTTCTTTGCATCTAATTGAGCAGCACATTATTTTTGGTGAGGGTAGGTGGCTCACCAGAGATTCTTTCTCAGGTATTTAACTTTGCTTTACAAAAACAACTCTCTTTTCTTCACATTGCATGTTTACAATATCCAGAAAATTATGTTATTAAAATAAGTAATTATAAAAACAGACCTTACCAGCTTAAAAAAGAGTCAAAACAAAATTCTGATAAAATATAACATGCATGGAGGCAAACTAGAAAGTTGCCTATTGGCTGTGGGGTTTCCCAAATGGTGCCAAGGACGACCATTTAGCATGTATCACTGAGGGATTGGAAATCTTATTTGACCAAGTTAGTTGACCATGTTAGTTGACTTAAGTTTGAGAACTTCTACATATTACTAGAGAAAGGACTGCTGGAGAACTTTGATGCATACACTGATAAATCTTTAAGAAATCATGACCCAAAACTTGATTTTTTTCAGTTCATCCAAACACTTGCAAGCCAAGCAAAAACAAACAAAAAAACCCCACCAGCTACACCTTAATTTATTATACAATTTGTAAGAAAAGCAGCAGAAAATGAGAACACTGTGGATCAGCTCACATGTGACAGAAAAACAAAAATCATTCTCTCAATAGAATAATAATGTACGCAGTATTAAGATATAAATATGTAAGTATAGCTCTCTAGAAACCATCATTTTTATTCCTATGTAGAAACAATCCCTTATATTTGAGGAGGAAATGAGCGAGTATTATCCCATTTCTATTAATTAGTCCCATAACTTCATCCATCCCACAGTCAATAACTTAATACAAAAAAAAACACTGAAAAAATATCAATGAAATTTAAAAAGGAATAATATGTATTAGCAAAGAACATTATCTAAAGATCTCTGTGAAAGTGTTGGTCTTCTTATTTCCTTAATTATTTTTAGATATTTATTGCAAGCACATGATGGCACACTAAGCAAAGAAATCTGTTCACATACTATGTATTTTTCATACAAACAACAAGCAAACAGCTTATCGTAAATGTTGACAATTCTGAATAGTGATTAATTCAGATTAGTAAATTCACATTAGTGAATGGAAGCTCACTGAGTCCATCCAGGTGATTTTAACTCTCTGGCTTAATGCTATGTCCTGCAGCACCTATAATATTTATTAACACAAAGAAGATGCTCAATAAAATATTATTGAATGAATCAATTCTTTCTTTCAGATACACACAACTCTGTTGGATGGGGTGTTCAAATGTTTTCTGAACTCTGAAAAAATAATTCTTAAAAACATGCTGGGGCAGGGCACGGTGGCTCACGCCTGTAATCCTAGCACTCTGGGAGGCCGAGACGGGCGGATCATTTGAGCTCAGAGGAGTTCCAGACCAGCCTGAGCAAGAGCAAGAGCAAGACCCCGTCTCTACCAAAAATAGAAAGAAATTAATTGGCCAACTAAAATATATAGAAAAAAATTAGCCAGGTATGGTGGCACATACCTGTAGTCCCAGCTACTTGGGAGGCTGAGGCAGAAGGATTGCGTGAGCCCAGGAGTTTGAGGTTGCTGTGAGCTAGGCTGATGCCATGGCACTGTAGCCCGTGCAGCAAAGCAAGACTCTGTCTCAAAAAAAAAAGAGTGCTGGGACAGGATTGTTGATGTATTTAGTGTGAAGTAAGTTTTCCTTCACCATTTGACCCTGATTCTCAGAAAACAAGAAGAAACTACACAAACAGTAGATTATGCTCAGCCATATAACAATCTAGTTGTCTTTAAGCAATGTATAAAAATAACCAACCAATCTTTAGGATTCCTAATATCTATATCCCATGGAAATAGTTTTCTCTTCCCCCTCACATCTGGTGTAGAATCATTTACTGATTTACTACATTTTTTTTTTGAGACAGAGTCTCGCTCTGTTGCCCAGGCTAGAGTGCTGTGGCATCAGCCAAGCTCACAGCAACCTCAAACTCCTGGGCTCAAGTGATCCTCCTGCTCCAGCCTTCCGAGTAGTTGGGACTACAGACGCACGCACGCCACCACGTCTGGCTAATTTTTTCTATTTTTAGTAGATATGGGGTCTCACTGTAGCTCAGGCTGTTCTCAAACTCCTGAGCTCCAGCGAACTTCCCACTTAGGCCTTCCAGAGTGCTAACATTACAGGCATGAGCCACCGTGCCTGGCCAAATCATTTACTTACTAATACTTCCACACTGCTGGTTTGACAACTCTCCCAAAGAGATTGTTTTATATTATGTTCTTCCCCCAGTCATCAGCAAATAAGAATGTATTTTATATTCCCCATTTGTAGAAAAGGTCAAATTCATTTAAGAGTAATTGTACAGAGATAAGTGTAGTGATACATGGGAAAGAATTCTGAACCAGGAGATAAAGAAACACAGGTTTTGCCACACACCACCCCCCAACACACACAACAAACATTTATTAAGTACCTATTCTGGCTTTGGATAGAGACATGAATACAACAGTTCCTGCATTCAAACAAACAAACAACAGTTTATTATTTTACAATAATAATCAACTACCCATAAAAAATCCCAAATACTACATTGTTCTCCCTTTCACTTTAGGTATCTTTAGTTTGGTCAATCAATGAGCACTGATGAAGCACCCATAACAACATGAATAATGGAATTTATTAAGTTAATGGGCAGAAGACTACGTATGCATTAAGCTAATTATGACGACAACATTCGGAGTTGTTGTGGTGTCTGTATTTTGTAGGATAAGGAACAAATTCCCAAGAAGGGAGTGAACTTGTCCTCAGTCACAGTCAACTGAAGAACTAGGTTTAAAACCTAGGGAAGTTCATTTCAAAGGCCCATTTCCTTTCTCCCATGCCATTTTGTTACTGTATCCCCTACTCTGTGTGCCCAGCACTAGTGAAACATCAGCCTAAGCTCTTAAAATTCTGTATAGAATGACAGATTGACACAAAAAGCAGATTTATATGAACCTATCCAATAAATACAATTTATTATTTTCTCTGGAATGACATCTAAAAGAAACACTAACTCCCCAGAAAAAAACCATTGGATATTAAATACTAATTCATTACAATCATCCTTTCATGATCTGAAAAACTATATTAAATCTTTCAAACAAAGGAAAACACCCATATTCTGAAAAGTAAACTGTTTTCATCAGCCTCGTTAAAACAACCTAAAATATTAACCCCTGGTCCTCCAAACCACCATATCTTTCAGTTCCATAGAAAGGTAGCTAATTTCACGTATAAACACTGTAAAAGCCACTGCAATTTTTCCTCCCTAGAAACAAGAAAAGGAAATGACAAAGAAATATACAGTAGTCTCATTTATACAAACTTTCCCTGAGGAAATAGGTGGCTCTAGAAACAAATGCATATAACAACATGCCAAATAGCAGTGGTGGTCAATACAATTCAAAGTTTTAACAAAGGTTTGTTCAAAAATAGCTCTTAGATATCAAAGCCATTTAAAAATTTTTCTTTGGCACAAGAATTCTGGCATAATAGATGTGGTACAGTGTTTGTGAATGCTAAGACACAGAAGCTAAAATCCACACTCACTTTTTGATCCCAAAATAAAAATGAATCAGATATGTTTATTGTAATGATCTTGCAAAAAGATCATTACATTCTACATTCTATCCTCAAAAATTCATAAGTACCCTTCACCTTACTCTTACAGTATTTTCTTAATTTCCTTTTACTACTTTTCTTATGGAAAAAACCTAGAATAAAAAAATCTCAAAAGCAAAACTAATATTTTATTCTATTTCTCTTTGAGAGATTATTGCATTTCACAAATTTGATGAGATATCGGTAATCTGTGTACTTCAAGAAGTTACAGATAACTTTGACCTACAACCTTTTTCCAACTCAGTATGAAAATCAGAAAATCATCTTTAATAACTCTAAACAAAAACACACATGTAACAGGTAATCAATTTCATATTCCATCCACATTTTTTGTTGTTTAAACAACAGGATTACATTGTTATCTAGAGCTCTTTGGGAAAAAATCTGTACTTTATTTCAACTCAGGTACAGCAGCAGTGGTGATTAAAGCGTTTTTATGAGGAAATATTAAAATAAACTAGACATGTACATTTTAGCAAAAAGTGAAAATCTTTAACAAACAAGTTACCCTAACAATCACAAGTTGACATATCCATATGACTTGGGAGTTCTATGACATAATTCACAATAGTCTGAAGATAAACAAAAATGGGACAAGTACCAGGCATTGTGAGAAGGTTGAGAAAGGTTTAGAAAGAATGAGTTTCTAACTGTACATCACCATATATATGGTTTGTGGAGCAATCACAACATGTGTCTTTGTATGAATTACTATCTACTTTCCTTTAACAATGTTAAATAGTGATAGGAAGGTATCTAAACACACCACGTAAAGTGATAGCAGTATAACTTCAAAATTCCATATAAAAGTCACCCAAATTTAATTTGAAAGATTAATGCATAATTATTTCAAACATGGAAATGAAATATAATTATACTCATAATATTAAATGTGTAATGAGCTTGTGTTAAACAATTCTATTACTCACCTTAGTTTTTTTCTTTATTCCATATGGTTCAGTAATTTGCTTTCTAAAGAACATATGCTTAGTGGGAGTAAACAAGACACCCCAGAGGTACATTCTCCTCTTCCTTATTAATGACATCATTAAGTTTGCCTATTTATAGTTTGGACCATCTAACCTCATGGCCTACATGAATTAAGTGGATTTGTTTAGTTGTTAATCCTCACAGTGTGTGCTTAGCAGCAATTAACTAGTGACAGATAGTAACTGGATCACTACCTTTAAAATAAAAACATGTTGAGTTGCAATTTGTGCTGTTTTGATTTATGTGAACCTTAAATATGATCAAATGAGCAACATTTGAAAAATATAAATCTCATGTATTTTGATGGGAAATTTGAATTATGTAAGTCATATTTCTACAAGATATTTAGAAAAATTGCCCTTATTTAAAAAAATACAACCAAATAATTCTACTATTTTCAAGTTTTAGATATATTTTATAATAGCAAACATTTATAATTTGAACATTTGAAATCTCTCCTAGGTACAAAGGATTATTATATTACTTCACCTGCACTTTGTAAGTTTTTACAGTTTTATCACTTCTCAGAGACTTCTTTAAATACTAATCAGCTATAAAAAATACTTTATACCACAAGACAATGTTAGCTCACTTTATTTAAGTCTCGAAACATTCGCCACTAACCATTTGGAGTTTCAATTAAAGGGAGCATTTGGACTATTCACAGATACTCTACACAAAAACTGTAGCATACATAAAAAGACTCATTTTCATATTTCATCTAATATTACATAATATCCACCATTTATTTAAAGGATGGAACTATCGTGGTCCTTAAAAAGAGGATGTTTTAGCACACACATTGTACAAAAAGTACAGTGCTATAAGCAAGGAGATGAGTTAGTTGTACTCTTCATTTAGTTTAGCAAAGTCATATGTAATCCTGTACCAGCTAAGTCAGAATTTCTAGGAGCAACCTTCTTATTCAAGGGTCATGCTGACAGAGTTAATATTAAACTCAAAGTTTGCTCTTAGAGTCATGTGCTAAGGGTTTGTTTGTTTTTTAACTTAATTCAGGTAAATTTGACTAAGTGCAACTTTTACTTACTGCCTGGAGGGTTGTTAATACAATGGCCCATGTCAGGACAGCATGGGGGAAAGAGGGCTAAGCTAGGGATGGAAATGCTTAATTCTAGTTTGAATTTCTCTGTCAAGTAACTTAACACCTCTAAATCTTGGTTTAGTTATTTGCTGATGTTGAACAAGAAACTATCCAAAGCCTGCTTTATAAAGTTCTTGTATTAAAAAAGACAGCGATTATTCCTTGTAAAATTTAAAGCCCTAGAAAAGTGCAATTTTTCACATGGTTTACTAAAATGTTCATAATTTGAAAGGATTTTCACCAAGGCTTGAAAGCGTTTCAAATAATACAATGAACAGCAGTAATTAATTTTATATACGCAAAGTTGAATGGATTAAGTGTTACATGTAAAATAATTTTTCTTCCCCAACAAATATAAATTACATAATTGCATATACATTTAATGTGTCAAGAAAAATTATGGAATTTACTCTCCAAAGCATCATTTCACAAAATCCATAAGTTCTTCAGCTTTTTCTACAAAAATGCTGAGAAAAAGAGTCCGTACTGAGACATTTGAATGAGCAGAAAAAAAAAGAGTCCTCAGACATATTAAAATGTTTAAGAGTAATAATAGTTTAAGGGAAAATATTAGACACTTTTAAAATACTAGAAAATGTTAAATTATTTTACAAGTTTTACAAATCATATATATTAATACTTACAACTCTTCCAGAAAGCCTCTGAAACAGCACCGTTCCTTCAGCTATTTACTTTTAGAGAATGCTAAACCAACTGTCCTGTTCTATTACTAACTCTACTGTTTATCATGTGTGTGTAAGCGCCAGGCGCTTCTTACCTCTGGCAAATATGTAAAAGAAGGAATTCACTGGTCTTACAAAATCATTCCGGGAATGATCACGTAACATTTTCACAGGCCCTTTTTCTAGAATGTGTTTTATACAGTGATTTTACAAAGCAGCTCCTTATCAAATAATTTAAAAACTGGAGAATTCAATGTTTTTTGTCTCCTTTATAAAGTTACAAATGCTTGAAAATTCTCAACATATACAAAATATTTTTTCATTTTTAAGCAACATCTCATTAGATCATTTTCATTAATCATTTGATTTTAATGTTAAGAAGCACATCTTTGTAATATTAAAGAAAAACCTTAAAATTATTTATAGGATGATTGTCTGATGAAAGGTGAGCATATGAAAATGAAATTCAGAGAAAAGAGTAGGCATTTAATTTTGTAAAAAGAAAAAGGAAACAGGCAGAATTCCTGGCAAATGACCTAAGATTTCTCCTAATCGGTCCAGGGCAAACAACATTTTCTACCATGGTAACCTCAATGCAGCCGACGAAGAGCTTCATGGCTTTACCCCTATTGTACAGGCCCAGATGGGAATGGAGCAGAATCTGAAAGGCTAGATTTTATAGTCAGTACTTTTATAAATCAAAGTCCATCTTTGTAACAATTCAGATTTTTCCAGGACATTCAAAATCAAATGCAAACTATTCAAACAGAAGCCACAGAAACTTCGATGCAAAATTACATGTTCCATTACTTCCACATGTGCAATACTGACTGCCACAGCTATAGCCTAAAATAAAACAAGAACTTCTTAGCCTAAAATAAAACAAGAACTTCTACTGGCACTTCCTTTCCAGCCTTAATGAGACTTGATTGTCTTTTATACACCTCTACTTATTTGTACCTACATCTCTCTCCACAACAAAACCTCTTTAAGAAGTTCATAAGAATACATCCAGAGATCTAATATACAGCATGAGGGCTACAGTTAATAAAATTGCACTGTATACTGGAAATTTGCTAAGAGAATGGATTTCAAGTGTTCTTACCATTAAAAAAAAAAGTTAATTATGTGAGGAGGTATGTTAATTTGCTTGACTGTAATAGTCATTTCACTATGTATATTATATCATGTTGCATACCTTACATATAAAATAATTTTTTTAAAAAGTGACCATAGTTTCTATTTCTACTTTTCTCCTTTCTTACTTCATATCCTCCCATGAGCCCACCCCATCTGGTTGCCACCCCCAACCCCACAAAGGCTGTCTTGTATCTTCATTATCACCAATAAGCCTCATGTTGCTCTAGATATTGAAGAACAGGACTCTTCTCTGTTCTTATCTCACTTGACTTCTTCATAGCACTCTAAACATTTGATACTGCCAATCCCGAAATCTTTGTCCAGAACCAGACTCCTACATCAACACATTCTGGTATGCCTGAGACGGTCCCAGTTTGCCTCTGTTGTCCCTTCGGGAGTTTAATATTTAGTGCCCCAATGCTCCCTCCCCTTTTACTGCCAAAGGTACCCCAGGTTGCATACTCAATGATATCGGGTCTGCCTACCTAGGGTGTTACTGCCCATTTTTTATATCTCCTCTTGGCTGCTTCATGAGGCATCTCAAATTTGATGGCACTAAAAGTAAACTCTTCCCTTCTCCTCCCTTAGTCTTCCCCATCTCAGTAACAGCTCCATAAAAGCTAAAAATCTAAGAATTTACCTTGATTCAGTCCTCTCTTTTCCTCACTTCACACCTTCAATCCAAAATAGATGCCAAATCCATGCACTTCATCTCCACTACAACCACCCCAGTCCAATTCAACACACCATCCCCTCCCACTGACAGTCTCCCTGCCTCTGCTCTCGGGCTTCAATCCAGTCTCTTCCACAAAGCTTCCATGATCACCATTTTAAAATGTGAACTGCCAGTTCATTCCCTGCTTTATATCCTCCAAAGCTTCCCCATGGCTCTTAGAATAAATCCCAAACTCCTCATCCTGGTGAATGAAGCCCAACAAGATTGGAGCACTGTCTTGTCCTCATGTCCTTTTTTCTTGGCCCACTGTGCTCTAGCAAAACTGGCTTTTTTTCTGGTCTCTTATCCATAAGCTCTCCCAGTCTTCCAGGCTTTGCTTTTGCTGTTCCCTGGACCTGGAACACTTTTCCTCATGAGCTTTCCCTATCACTCAGATCTCAGTTGAAATGTTACCTTCTGAAAGCCTCTCAGGGATTTTGTCTAAGGTAGCACACCAGTTGCTATCCCATCACCCTATTTTAATTCTCTTCAAAGCATTGATCACTGTTCTTTTTCTTTTTAAAATTTATTTTGTTTGTATGGCTGTCCCGGCAAAACTCTGTCCCGATTGGAATCTAAATTCTGAGAAAAGATACTTAGTCTTTTCCTGATGCCTGTAACAGGACTGGCACTTCACAAGCAATCAATATATCTTTGTCAAAATAAATGAATTAGTTATGAGAAATATATGTTTTTGTTAATTGTACAACTTAAATACCTATACTACTTAACCGTGGTTAAGTGTCTCTGGAAAAGCCTGATGATTAATTTATATATAAAAGGGGCAATACTATTAACCCTTGAAAAAACACAGGAAATTAATAATTATATTACATGTTAAATTTTTAAGAACTTACTGTCCTGCAATAATTTACTACAGAAAAGTAGTAAAGTTAGTAAAGACAGTGCTCATATACACTTTACCCAGTTTTTCCCAATGTAAATACCTTACATAACAATGTACCTTTGTCAAAACTAATAAATTAAAATTGGCACATTATTAACTAAACTTCAGACTGTATTTGGATTTCATCAGTTTGTCCACTAATGTCCTTTATGTGTTCCATGATGTAATCCAAATTACCACATGACATTTAGTACAATTTTGAACTGTAACTTGAGTTTTTTATTTTGAAAAAGTCTTTTTGATTCTACTTCTGGCATATAAAAATTTTACTATTGGTCTTAACAACTAAATTAAAAAGAAGTCATCTGGCCCAGTATAAAAGAAATAATATGTCAGGGAAAAAAAAGTTATGAAGTTGTGAATTATTATACATATACATATAGGCACTATTAAAGAAAGACCACTATGGTAATCCATATGGTATAACTCAAGATAGTTTTTATATTTTCTTTGCATGGTTCCTAACGAAGGTGCACCAGGCTGCTCCTGAAATATTTTGTACATGCACCTGGTGATTCTGGGCAGCCTCAAGGAAGAGGAATATAAGAATGCTGCTATATATCTGAATTTAGGTACCAGCAAGAGTGCTCACAATGCATTCTTGGAAAAATATGAACATACTCTTCCTCTTCTAAACCAAGATGAATATTATTCATGAATAATGAGATTAATATAGGCTTGAGTTCCTAAAGCACCTTATAAAAAGCGAGTGTAAAACAACTTCCTTAACATGGGGGGTCACTGAGGCACCACAACAGAAATGAGTCAAGCGTAAAAGATACACAAAAGGGTACTTGTAGATAAGTGGAGAGGAGGCTGGTGACAGTAGATGCTCTTCACATCCAGGTAATCCATACTCAGGGAAATAAGAATCAGTGTTAACTAAATTTTTCAGTTTTTCCGAAAGAAGAACTCTGGATCTTTACATAAAATTTTCTAAATTTTCAATGTTGCCAAATAATTCACCCTGCTAAACAAACATTGCATTGTGTGGCCCTGGAAGATTAGCACTGAAAACTATAAGCCAATGACTGGATCCCACCACTGTTGTTATCTGCTCCTACACAGTGGCCAAGAGTTGCCAATAACAACCACAAAAATATACTTCTGATGTTTCTGATAGGATGCCTGTAACAAGAATAGCCTCAGATACATGAGAAGAACCCCTTCAGCTCCTGCAACAGAGGCCACATAGCCTAGGGCCTTCCTTCAGGGAAAACTTATCCAACATTAATTGAGCCCTTACTACCTGGGAGATTGCTAGTCACCAAGGAACAAAATAGCAGCTCACAGGATGATGAGCTCTTGGGCGTGTCAGATAATGTTATACCTGGGAGGAATAGCCATACAAAAAGACAAAAGAGGTCTTAATGTTCCAAAGATGAAAGCTTTCCAAGAAAGGCCATGTAGGCCATGCTGAAGAATTCAGGTGATTTGGACTCAGTAAAATGGGACAGTAATATGATATTTGCATATGGAAATATTATGATGAAAATGAAAGGGATTGTTAAAGCCATAAGGGACCAGGTATAAGCAGACCAATTAAACTATCAATAATCCAAGCAAAAAAATGCCAGACCTGGTAGCACTGGGAAGAGAGAGAGAGGGGAATGGGTTGAAGAGACATTTAAATGCTATCACAAGATTGAGTGACAAAATTGAGGATTAGTAAAAGAGGAGGGGGGAAAACCAGGAGAAATCCCAGTGTATGACTATGATAATTCAGTAAATGATGAGACCACTAACCAGGATAGAAATTATAGGAGGAGGAGATTTCATAGGAAATGAATTCATTCTGGACTTCTGAATGTGAAGTCATACTGCGAACATGGTCTTGAAACTGCATACTCTTCAATTGAGATGAATTACTATTAGTTTTTTTCTATTCAAATTACTTTCCTATCCCTAAGTAGGGTAGAGAAATTTGGTCTTTCATTACAGTCTATGTAGAAAAGTGATCTAAACATGTAACTCCATCACCCCAGTTCAGAGATTTTCTAACAACACAGGATAAACAGTGCAAATCATGACCAAGTCACCATCTTTGCCTGGGAAACTTTTCCTCAGAACTATCCTTTCTGCTCATAACCTGAAGGAATCACAGCTATCCCAGCCTTCTATTTTCCTGACAGGATAAGCCAAGCAGGTTCCCTGCTCCCTTCAGCCTTAACAACAATATTAAAGAGCAATTACTGACACTGCTAAAGTCTTATCCCTCAGGGAATTCCAGGCAGGCCAACAGGAGATAAAGGGTTCCGCCTCCTCCTTTTTAATGAGCTGCCCCACCTTGGCCTACCTTTACCACTTCTCCAGCAGGGAGCCCATTTCTGCCCAATCTCCCAGGGACACTCAGGCCCAGGCAGGGCAGTCTCATGAGAGCAGGAGCATCTCTGAGTCCCTCTACCAAAACGGCCCCTTCAGCTCCTATAACAGATAGCACACAAGGCTAGGGCCCTTCTTCAGGTCTTTCTTCACTAGCCTCTGCCCAATAATTCAGCCTGGAAGGAAAGAGAAGAGTTAAGGGGATAGAACTCTACAAGTTTAAAGGCAAAATTAAAAGGAGGATAAGGAAATGTACAAGTATGAAATGTAGGTTAGGCCTCAATCTGTGGGAAAGTCCTCCTATTGCACTTAGGATTAGGATGAGGCCTAATGAGAAAAAGGTTTGCCTCATGAATTTTAATATTTTTTTAAAAAATGGTATGTGTGGCAGTCTAGCAAGATGGAACTGACTACCTGGGCTTGATTCCTGGCATGGCCATTAGCTGGCTATGTGACCTAGAGCAAGTGACTCAACCACACTCTATTTTAGATCCTCATCTGTAAAATGGGGTAGTAATAATGCCTACTCAGGGGACTACTGAAAAATGTATTAAGTTCATATAATGAACTTCAGCATAGTTCCCACAGCACAGAAATAGCTAACACTAATTGAATGTTCTAATATTCCAAAAGAGAACATAAGCAGGCCTTTATAGTAAACATTTTTTAAAATGAAATTCCACACAATTCCTCCCTTTTAAAAACAGTTTAAATTTGCAAAAGTTATCAGTTAACTCAAAGATATATGTTCATATTTTTTTAAGGTTTCTGAGTCAGTCATGTGGAAAAGTTTTGAGATTTTTCATGAGGGCTTTTTTTAAGACCAACTTTTTTAGTGTGGTTTCCTCTTGGAAAATAATGAATAATTAAACATATATTAACTGACCTCATTATTATTTTCCTTGGCTCTCAGGATACTGGGTCGTGAGCTCTATAAAGACACAGATATTATCACCACAAAGTACGAATAAGAGCTGCAGTACTCCTATTTATTCACAAACCACTCCACTTTGTATTTTCAGCTTTGTGCCTTATTTAGAAACCAAATGATGTTTGCCCTGGGCGGTGCTGCCAGTGTATCTGCTGGGCTCAGTGGAAATCTCAAAGGCAGGGAAAGCAACAGAGTGAAGATGCTGTGTTTTCGTGGAGACAAGCTGTCGCCTTGTGAGGTCTCTGGGCAAGGAGTAAATATAATTCTCAGTCAATAATTGCTCTTCTACTAAGTCAAACTTCAGAACAGACACCCTTGAAGAATACCTTGCCTGTGATGTGCATATTTTCCCCTGGGCGTTTCCTTAATCATAGGAGAACTGTAAATACACACACATCCCTCCAGAATTTTATTAGCAGTGAGTAATGTGTTTTCCTCTGTAATATCCTGAATTTCATAATCTTGCATTTTAATTGTAAAAGTAATTTTTTACTACTTTAAAATCAACAGCACAAAAATAAGATTCAACACCTTTTACATAGAATGTAACAAATACCACATAAAAAGATTTATCTTTTTTAAATTGAGTTATTAGACTTTTTCTTAATCAAAAATGATTTTTCAGGTGCCTCATATCCACATGCAAATAACGGTCCATGCCCAAGGAAAAAAGTATGTAAATAGTTACTGATAGAGGTTGGAACAGTTTTGTGAAATGAAAAGTTGCTACAGATAAAATTGATACTAACAAGTTGTAGAGGCACGGGGCTAACGTTTAATTTTCAGGTAAAGAATGCTCTGATGTCATCATCATCCAAGCAGCAGCTAACATTCACGTGCACTTTCCGCAGCCCAGGCACTTTATGAAGTGTTTCTCAGTCACTATTCTTTCCGACAACAAGCCCACAAACAGGCACTCTGCTTATCTGCAGGATACTTACCGATAAGTTAAAGATAAGAACTATCTAGAGAATCAGTCAAGGCCCTAGTACACCTGGGAGGCAGGATTTGAACCTAAGTAGTCAGCCTTTGGAAGCTACACTTTTACCCACTAAACTCAAATTTCATTCCAAATGTGCTCCAAATTAAAACATCCACTCTAATTTTGTTTCAAAGGCCTTATCTACAAAATGCTCAAAACAAAAAAAAGCATAAGGAAACCACATTCATAGGGAAAAATCAACAAAGTAGATTTTCTACCTATTGCAACAGAGTAACAAGGTTCTCAAACTTCATTACTGCTTTTTAGAGAAATTAAATATACTTCCCTAATTAATAACATTATGAATATTTAATTTTTAAAACTGAACAAAGTTGTGCATCTTTATGATTTTTTTCTTTAGCCTCAGAGAAGACTATCCAGTAGAAAAAAATAAAACTTTTATCTTTGTAACTTAAGACATTTTTCATTTATATACTTCTCATCCCCTTATTACTTTGAGTTGCCTTTTACTTTTATGTTTTGCAATTTTAGATTTCCACAGATTACCAAAGTGTGAAAAATACTGATAGCTAACTTGCTTCTTGCAGTTAATTCTCAGTATTACAAAAAGTTTTTTTTTTAAAGCCTGACCTTTGTTCTATCACTACTTCTTTTTAATTTTGTGAGTTTCATTTGCTCCTTTAATAAAATTAACTAATGTTTTAATATTACATAAAAATTTCTAAAGTAGAACCATTCATTCCTAAAATAACCCTCTATGGCGGGGAATTATATTTTAAAGAAATATTCACCTGTCTAGAAAATTAATCTAACAAACTGAATAGAAAATAGACATATATTGAGCAATAAAGTTTAACTTTATAAACTGAACAGTAAAGATCAAACCAGTTTATTTCCATTATTTTGCAAGCTATGACATCAAATTATTCATATTAAAAAAAAAAACAAACAAAACAAACAGAAAGCAGGCTAGTAGTTGCCAGGGGCTGGGGAAGGAAGGAATGGGGAGGGACTGTTTAATGGATATGGGTTTCCTCTCGGGATGATGAAAATGTTCTGGGACTGAACAGTGGTGATGGTTGCACAACACTGTACCTGCACTAAATGCTACTGTGTCGTACACGTTAAAAAGGCCAAAACGGTAAATTTCATGTTGTGTATTTTATAATTTTAATAAAAACAGCCAGCTATTTTAAGACTGTTATTAATATAACAAGTACATTTCTGGTCAAAGATTTATAATTTATAATAGCAATTAGAATATAAAACATATGAATGTATCACTTATTAAATATGATATAAATATAATGTTTGATAAAAGTTTAGTATTCAAAATATCAAGAAAATCCAGTGCAAGTACCATTTTATCTCCTAAAAAATTAAAACTTCCAAGATACATTTAAAACGGTTATATATAAAATATTACATTAATAATATTCAGTAGGTTGCCTATCTTTCCAATAATTTTTTATAATTTTATTATGTAAAAAGATTATACCTTCAGTATGTGATTATGATGACTACATATTTTTGGATTTCCACAGCAATAATCCAAGATTAAATGCCAAAATCCCACAGGTCTTTTAGAAAGGTAGGATGCACGCCGCCTGTCGAGATGTGGGTTGTGGCTCTGACAAAAGTGGCCGGGGAATCAGTGCTGTCTGGAGCACATGCCCTAACTGGGCTGGCCAGAATCAAACATTAAAAATTCCTCTTCCATCCCAGACACTGCATCACATCCAAAATTGAGCAGTAATAGCTTCGGACATTTTTATATTGTAAGCAAGAGGAAAGAATGAAGTAAAAACCATCAAACACTTCTGATGAGAGTGGGTATTGTCACACTCTTTCTAGAGGCCATGAGAAGGAGGCGGCAAGACCCGAGTCCAGCAGGAGAAGCGGCAGGCCCAAGTTGACCACCATCATCTTCTCAGGCTTCCTTTCTCCCTTCACCTCCTGGTAATTTCTCTCATTTCAGTGTTCAAAGCACTTAGCTCTAAGTTCATTCACACTAATTTTATAAACTGAATAAAATGCTAAGTTTTCCTTTATGCATGTTTTATATTCTCAAATAGACTAAGATTCTCTGAGAGAATATTACCACAGTGTGCAGCGCTTAATATCTGCTTCGTACATAATCCTATATCATCTTATTCTTTTATTTTTGTGTCTGCATTTTGTATTTCTAACTAAATTTTAAGTTTCTTTCTTTCAGGAATAAGTCATAGTTATTTCTTTAGTCCTTCAAGTTCCTTACACACTGTGAAAACACAGAAAGTGCTGGATCCACATACATAATTACTTTGCATGGCTGCTTCCATAAGTCCGATAGTGACACGAGCATACCAACTCACCGTCCAGAGCACTATGTTCTGGCTGCAAGGGCCAGTTCTAATGTTAATTCCTCTAAGAAGACATCCCTAATTTGTTCCCTTTTTTCCATTTGCATACTTTGTTTCCCTATCCTGTTCACTAAGTACTTAGAGGAGGCCATTCATGGGTAATCAGAGTGCAAGAGCTCTATTTGATACTTACTTATGCATTTATCTATTGCCCTTCTTATATTGTGGATTCCCTTAGGGAAGAAAATTTATTTCTACTTTTGGATTCCATTGGTACTAGGGTCAATAAATGATTTTTTAAATGATGAATATGCATATAAAGCAAATGCTATGGCTTGAATGTGTCCCCCCAAGACTCATATGTTGGAAACAAACCCCAATGCAACAGTGTTGGGAGATGGGGCCTAATGGGAGGTGGGTAGGTCATCAGGGCTCCGCCCTCATAAATTAATGCCATTATAAAAAAGGGCTTTGGGTGGCAAGTTTGCTCTCTTACACTCTCACCTTCTGCCATGTTAGGACACAGCAAGGCAGCCCTTGCCCGATAGCAACACCTTGATCTTGGACTTCTCAGCTCCCAGAAATGTGAGAAAGTAAATTTCAATTCTTCATAAATTATCTAGTTTGTGGAATTCTCTTATAGCAGCATAAATAACTAAGACAGAAGGGTACTCTGGACATTCACAAGAGATGTCTAGATAACCCCATGAATGAGTAGTAGTCAAAAATTTAAAGAGTTGCATTTTGTTTGTTTTTGGTGTTCTTACAAGAAAAACAATAGGCACAACCCTTCATGATGAGCCAGGAGACAGTGGCATAACTTCCAGTAAGGGTTAATTCAGAAAGTTACATCAAACATTTTCATATGAGCTAGGAGTTCCAAAAATGAAAGACAATGTAACTATGTAGTTGCTATGACAACATAAATAAACCTTGTACAGATATTCCAGTCATCATCTAACTATTCTTTCTGCTTGCTGGGGGTTTTCAGTGGTGTTTGAGTCCAAAAAAGGAAAAAAAAAAAAAGATGTCAGAGGCTTATTGTCAAGGAAGAAATAGGAAGCTGATTCAGGGATATATAAGTGATGTCTCCTTTGACACACAAGGAATAGCTAGAGGAAATCCTTCCCACAAAAAGGGGATTTTTCTCCCTACCAGACAGGTACAAAACAGGCAGCTGAAGGTTATTAAGGAACTGAAATGAAGCAATGACATTAAGATAGTAAATCTAATTTTTCAGATGAATATGTCTTAATTTATAGTTTTTCTAAGTATAAAAATAATTCTAGTTAACAAAGTTGACTTTACTACATAGAAAAATGAAGTAAGAACATTTTTATACATAGATTAACCAAAACTCCACAAATCTAGAGGGATTTTCCTATACTATGTTTGGAGTTCCTTTTGGCTGCTCATATTCCACAAGGTATTTCATACACAGAAAGGACAAGGTGCCTTACCAGATAGCATTGCAAACTAAAATATGCATTCTTGCCAAAAATACACACAAAACAACAAGGCATCTAGAAAGGCATGCCAAATACAACAGAGTATATAACCGGGCAGAAGGATGGAGACCCACATCCTGGAGCAGGTGAAGGCTGACACCGTCTTATGTGAGGTGCACTTTAGATGCTGAGATGGACTGAGAGATATTTCTAGAAAACTGGATGTATGAGCAGAGGCAAGTGAAAAAGGGCACGGTTTGGAGAATAGCTAGCACAATTTCAAGGGTGGTCCAGGAAGAGGAACTCAAGCAACAGTCAGTGATAACACTAAAAAAATAAATGAATCAATAAAACAAAGTCTGGAATAACACCATAGAGAGCCTATATGTAGTCCTCACTTGCAACTCTGTTCCCCGCAGGCCCAGATCCATAATCACTGCCCAGAGTGGCTTACATGTCACTTTCCCATTTTTCTCTCACCAATCCCTACCCACACCCCTTTCCAATGATTTCCATTGTACTTCTGGGACTGCTATATAATTCCCAGAAAGCAAGGTATAACATTTTTAACACTGTCCATAAAGACTCCCTCTAATTCCTTGCCTTAATATATCTTTCCTTTTCCTTGATCATGCCATCCCCATCATGCACATCTCAAATGGAATCTTTTCATTCTCCCCTTGCCTCTGCAGATCAGGGAAAGGGAGCAAAGTCAGCATTTTCCTGAATGCCTCCTGCAACTTCTACACTAATGTATGACTATAGTTCATTAACAACCACTCCTCCAAGGGTCTTGGCATCCAGGTATATTGCCACTTCAACCATGTTAAATCACTTAACTCCAAGGTGCCTTCTACAAGCATTAAGGAATTTGACAGTTTGCTCATGGCAAACATATCTTTCCTTGCTGCTGTAACTGTTGTCAATTTCAGCGCTCGCATTGACGGTCCATTCAATACCTAGTTCACTGGCTTCTTCACCCCTGTACTCCATTACCATGAGGACCTTGTCATTGCCTGAAACATCTCCACATCAAAAGTATCAACCTTATCAAATGCAATAATATAACTTATCAAATATAAGTTCTGGATATCTAATGGATGGCATGGTGACTGTAGTCAATACTGTCAGCCATACCTGAAATTTACTAAGAGTAGATCTTAAATGTTCTCATCACATACGCACACAAAAATGGTAACTGGATGAGAGGATGGATATGGCAATTAACTTGATAGTAGTAATCATTTCACAAAGTAAACATATATCAAAACATGTTACAGATCTTAAATGTATACATTTTCGTCAATTATACCTCAATAAGGCTAAGGAAAAAAATCAAACTTTAATACTCATTCTCTGAATACAACTTCTTATACCTTTTCCACTTCTGCATCCACTGCATGTGCCCTTGAGCCCTCAAATAAATCCGCTAGCTTCATTTCCATGCCATCCACCACTGACTATTTGGTGAATCACCAGAGCTACTCTTTCACTTA
Organism: Lepilemur ruficaudatus; assembly: GCA_963574885.1. Taxonomy (NCBI): domain Eukaryota; kingdom Metazoa; phylum Chordata; class Mammalia; order Primates; family Lepilemuridae; genus Lepilemur; species Lepilemur ruficaudatus. The sequence continues at coordinate 4,410 of CAUYRT010041107.1, read as the reverse complement.
CATCCTCGATTACTTTTTTTTCATCCTTGATCTTCCAGCTTATGTGGCTCATAAAACCTCAACGTATAATTACTATAATAATACCTTTCCTAATCCTATAGAAGGCTTCTGAAGAAAGTAGAGGCTTCTGCAAAACTGTTCCATTATTGATTTCATACTGTCTTCAGAGTTGGTTTTCTAAATTTCTATAACCAAACCTGAAATAAACTATTAGAATTTGAGGCTAGGCGAGATGGCTCATGCCCATAATCCTAGCACTTTGGGAGGCCGAGGCGGGATGATCACTCAAACTCAGGAGTTTGAGACTAGCCTCAGCAAGTGCGAGACCCCATCTTTGCAAAAAAATAAATAAAAAACGTAGCCAGGCGTGGTGGTGCATACCTGTAGTCCCAACTACCTGGGAAGCTGAAGCAGGAGGATTGCTTGAGCCCAGGAGTTTGAGGTTGAAGTGAGCTGAAGTGAGCTATGATGATGCCACTGCACTCTAGCCAGAGTGACAGAGCAAGACTGTCTCAAAAAAAAAAAAAAAAAAACCTATTAAAACTTAAAAATGTGAGAAGCCCTTTATATTAAATAAAAATACCAGCCACTGTAACAGACACTTTTCTGTTGCTTCCCTGGCATCCATTCCATATTTCTTGTAGAGTTTAGCAGTCCTGGTGACTAGACGGAATTGATTCCCATAACCTATCCACATAGGTTAAACCTAGTAGCAAGATCTTACAACCTTACTACTATGATTGCCAGTAACACAAGCCTAAACCAACTAGAGGCTGGCATTACTCTGGTCATAGCAATTGTTTTGGCTACTGGCTTTAAAGCTGATCCAGAGAGAACCCAGAAGTATCGTTTGACAATCAGAGGAAGTGAGATTTTCTTCTCTAAGAAAGACTGATGTGCACATGTGATATCTGAAACTGCTACATCCATTGTGCTACCATATATCAGAAGGCCTGTGTTCAAACCCAACTTTTCATCTTTTGTTAAATCTAGAAGGTGGTGATAAAAATAGCTTCCACAGAGGTTAAAAATTACATGGCAAAAGCCGACCTTTTCTCTCCAGAAATAACCATCAGCTGAAGATGACCCTGGAATTTAGACAGAACACAGAAATGCATGAAAAGCCAGATAACTAGAAAAAAGCATTCCAGAGATATATAATGTTGAACAAAAGGTTTAGTAGGAAAGGTAGAAAAATAAGAATTTGTAAACAGAGTGAAATTCCTGAATTTATTTCAGTGCACAGTAATCCTAGTTAGAGATTACCATTATATGATACCATTATAGGATAATCCCAATAAGGGAGATGGTTCGCAAGATTAGAGGTTTAAAAAAAAACACCACCACATTAAGCTGGGCATGGTGAGGTGACACATGCCTGCAGTACCAGTTACTCAAGAGGATCACTTGAGGCCAGGAGTTTGAGTACAGCTTGGGCAACATAGCAAGATTCCATCTTAAAATAGCAAACAAAAAAACCAAAAAAAAATACATTAAGATAGGGCATGAGTCATATATCCCCATTTTAATAGAGATCATAATGACAGAAATTAAAGGGACTGAGATAAAGCTGGTAGAGGATGGGGGATTTAGGGGGAAAATGACCGGGCTGGTAGATGACAGCTAAGAGAGTGGTCGAGAGTGCTTGGCCAGATGGTATCAACCTCCAAGACAGTCAGAATTTTTGCTTGTACATAACGCTGTCTCACAAGGATAAGAGAATATGAAGCAAAAACATGACATGGGAAAAGCCAGTATTACCTCAGTGTTAAGGAGAATGAATGTCTTCTAAATGAAATACAATGTTCTTAAAAAACAAGAATAACGTGGCGAAGTAGAGAGAAGCGTGCAGTTGAAGTTATGCTTGGCATAGAGTAGTGGATCAGAGGGTACGGTTGAATACTTAACTAATCCATTAATTCTCAAAAGTCTATATTTTTAGCATTGGTATTATTTCCATCATGTTTAGAATAGGTGAGAATATAAGATTTAATGGCTACTTAATTCTCTACCCAGAAACCTATAATCAGCAAGCCTATTTCTCATATCAAAATCTAGATTGTAACTGCAGATATTCTCCATGCAATTATCCCTTTTATAGGACATTGTCAAAATGAAGTAATAATTGAGTACAACTGGGTAATTCTCAGCTGAGGCTATGGCTTACTCTTCTGCCCTTAAGTTGATGGATGTTTTACACATATTGGGCAGATTACGTAACTGTGAACACGTCCAAAACAGCCAGCTGGTTTTCCTAGCTACCATTTGGTTTTTTTCTCCCTACACTCAAATGCATTGAGAAGAAACAGATGAAGGAGAAAAAAATACAAATATAGTGGTTCCTTAAACAATGTTGTTTCATTCAGTATTATTTTGTTATAATATTGATGAGAAAAGAAATCAATTCCTGGCTGGGGCCACTGGATGTGTGGAGTTTGCATTCTCCCCATGTCTGTGTGGGTTTTCTCTGAGGACTCTAGCTTCCTCCCACATCCCAAAGATGTTCATGTTTGGTTTACTGGTGTGTCTACATGGTCCTGGTCTGAGTGAGTGTGGGTGTGTGAGTTTGCCCTGCAATGCAATGGCGTCCTGTCTAGGATTGGTTCCTGTCTTGCATGTTGAGCTTTTAGGGTAGCCTCCTGCCACCTGAGGCCCTGAACTGGAATAAGTGGGTAAATAATTATCTCACTTGTTTTTATTAATCTTTCCTAAATGTATGTATAGCTCACATGTATTTCAATGTTTAATATTAGAAGCATTAGGGTCTTTATTTAGAAGTTTGGTGATTTTTTTTGTGACCAGAAATAGGAACTTAACTCTTGTTTATTTAAATTAGCCTATAGAAAACCTCATTTTGTTAACATCATTTTGCTTGAAGTCACAACTTCTATGAATCTATTGGTGAAGTTAAGCAAAGACTTACTTTATAAAGAAAAAACTTGAAAGACAAATATTCTTTGAAATTAAATAGCAACAAAGAGCCTCCTTATTCAATTGTTTCCCTTAAGTTATCCACTGGTATCCAATACTTGCCTACTAAATAGAAAATCTTTTAAGAAGAAAGAAAATGGAAATACTACACGAGGAACCCCAGAAAAGAAAACATGGTTTACATAATAAATCATTGATCATTGAGGTGAAAAATGTTCTGGAGAACTCTTCACCTCTCTCCAGAAGCCAATTAAACTTTTGAGAGTTTTAGGCACCTGACCTAAAAACAATGCCAAAAGACACAACTCCAGCTTAGAAATAACTTCCTTCCTTTGCACACTTCTGTAAAACTTGAAATATCTTATAACATGCTCTCTAAAGGACAACTCCCAACAGAAAGTGCCAGTAAAACCTGTATCTAAGTTACTTTCCACTCAGAAAAATTATATATATAAATATAAACATATAACTACATACTCTATAAACAAACTTGATTCTCTGCAGCCTATCTTTGGAAAAGTACTCTGTGGAGTAGTCTCCCCTAGATATAATAGAACACTCTCCTAGTGTTATATCTGCTAACTACTTTTTGCTGGTATTATGGGATTGACAGCTAGAGCTTAGCTCTAGCACCCTTGCTCCCCGCCTTACTATAAAATGCAATTTCTCAAAATTCTTTTTAAATTTAACTGCATATATTAACCATTTATTTTAAAAGTATTTATTCACTGAGAAAATCTCTAACAGCACGGTTTTTTAAAAAAAAATCTTATCACCTATACATCTATTCACATGGAACACTAAAAAAAAAAGTTGAAAAATTATCCACATGAAGCATGACCAGAAAGACCAAAGGTGACATTTTAACGAGGGCCAGGGGTGAGGGAGGTCAGGAAATGTGACCATAAAAACAAAGCAAGCTCTCATCCCATTGCTATGATTTTTTTATTTCAGAGTATTATGGGGCTACAAACATACATAGTCTTGGAAGTCCCTGCCAGAGCAATCAGACAAGAGAGAAGAAGTAAGGGTGTCCAATGGGGGCAGAAGAGGTCAAACTCTCACTCGTTGCTGATAATATGCTATTTTATCTAGAAAATCCCAAGGATTCAACCACAAGACTCCTGAAAGTGATAAATGAATTCAGTAATGTCTCAGGATACAAAACTAATGCACACAAATCAGTGGCATTCATATACGCCAGTAACAGTCAAGCCAAAAATCAAATCAAAGACGCAACACCTTTCACAATAGCATCAAAGAAAATTAAATATTCCGGGAAAAAAAAATATATATATATTTTTAATGGCATGGTGGGCAACTTCCATACCAACTTCTATCCAATGTGCCTGCCTGAATGACAGAGGCCAAACCCTAAACACTTCTCTCCCCTGGCTGCCTTACACATAGGGGTCTGCTAATTAGATATGCAGGCATGAGACTGAAGCAGAAAGTGGGTTAAGCAGAGTCACTGGGTTT
>CAUYRT010041106.1:0-12851 GCA_963574885.1 Lepilemur ruficaudatus | reverse complement strand
TTTGTTGCCCAGGCTAGAGTGCCGTGGCGTCAGCCTAGCTCACAGCAACCTCAAACTCCTGGGCTCAAGCGATCCTCCTGCCTCAGCCTCCCAAGCAGCTGGGGCTACAGGCATGCGCCACCATGCCCAGCTAATTTTTTCTATATATATTTAGTTGGCCAATTAATTTCTTTCTATTATTTATTAGTAGAGACGGGGTCTCGCTCTCGCTCAGGCTGGCCTCGAACTCCTGACCTTGAGCAATCCACCCGCCTCGGCCTCCCAGAGTGCTAGGATTACAGGCGTGAGCCACCGCGCCTGGCCTTTTTTTTTTTTTTTGAGATGAGGTCTTGCTCTATTGCCCAGTCTGGAGTGCAGTGGTGCAATTATAGCTCGCAGCAACCTCAAACTCCTGGACTCAAGCGATCCTCCTGCCTCAGCCTCCCAAAGTGCTCGGATTACATGTGTGAGCCACCACACTCAGCCCCCAGAAATATTTTTTTGTGTAAGGTTGTGATGGCCCTTGTGCAAGTTGTCGTTTTTGAAGAGTCTTTTGTGATAGTTTTTGTTATCAGGCATTTACGCATGAGAACCTTCCCTTCACGACCTGTCCCAGTTTTTTCTTTTTTTTCTTTTTTTTAATACAGGTGACTCTACTTTGTGACAACTTTCACAGACGCTTGTAGGGAGTGAAAGTGTAACAATATGCACATGAATGACACACCTCAAACTCAGAAAAGTGGCCTGTCCACGGACAGAGTCAGCAAAACGGTTTCGGGTGTTTGGCTGCTTGTAGTGTTTTATTCTAAACCACAAAATGACATGCAGCAGCCACAGCGCATTGAGATCATGAGCTGCTCGGTGGGCACGTGCGGTTGCACTGTTTTATTCTGGCAAATGTCAAGTATTTCATAAAGGTCACCAGACTCTCGACCACTGGCCCTGTCGCCCTTGGAGGACGGTGGCGAGTTTCTTCTCCTAAAGCTCCCCGGGGGTCCTGACTCCAGACGCCCCAAGGCAGGAGCCGCGTGTGTGTGTGGGAGTTCTGGGGAGCTTAGGAAAGGTTCTAATCCAGGTGGCCACGAGCTGACACCGAGGCCCCGCCGCACCTGTGCGTGTTTCAGGGGTGCCAAGTGGGGGTGCAGCCCTGTCCGTGTTACTCACCCGAGCTGCATCCACTCACCTGCAGGCAATAGAGCGCCAAAAGCCGAAGCCAAGACCGTGCTCCCGTCTGCCTTCGGAGATGGGGCCGGCAGCCTTTTATAAGCATAGGGTAATAAGGCCCGATCTCATTGGATCCTGCCACGGGGGTGTGAAGCCAGAACGCTATCTGATTGGATTACGCCATGGGGTGACGCCAGGGCGCCTTCCCATTGGACCCTGGATCTTCCGCCAAGTCCGTCTCTTAATTCAGTCCCTGCTCATGGGCCCAGCACTTAGGTTCCGCCCGTGGGTGCGAGCTTGGTTTTTCCTGGCATGCTCAGGTTACGTGACCTTCAGCCTGGGGGGGTCCTCGGCTACCGAAAGTAACTCACGCCTTTGTTCCCTGAAATTGAGCCGGACTGGGCTGGTGCGGTTACGCGGGGCTGAGGCGGAGCTGTGGGCCAGGGTGCCCGAGGGCCAGCCCCCGCCATCCCGGCCACCTGCCCTGGGCCCTGGGGGTGGCTGAGGACCCTTGGGCCCAGGCTGCCCTTCTGCCCCTACCCTGCCAGGCGGCATCTGTCGGCTCTGGGGCCCCCGGGAGTTCTGGCTCCAGGGGCACAGTGAGCTCCTCTTGAGAAATTAGGACGCCACCTCGTTTCCAGGAAGATCTTGTTAAAACTGGGCTGATCAATTGCTTGAAATTTCACACTTAAAATAATCCATACCTGGTGCTTTCGTTGTCATAAAGTTTCTTTTATGGTCCTGATTTCGTGTTTGTTTTCACAAATTCTTATGATTTTTTTTTTTAGGGTCAGCCTTTTTCTTTCTTTTCTTTCTTTTTCTTTTTTTTTTGAGACAGAATCACACTCTGTTGCCCGGGCTGTAGAGTGCCATGGCATCAGCCTAGCTCACAGCAACCTCCAACTCCTGGGCTCAAGGGATCCTTCTGCCTCAGCCTCCCGAGTAGCTGGGACTACAGGCACGCGCCACCATGGCCCGGCTAATTTTTTACGTATATTTTTAGTTGGCCAATTAATTTCTTTCTATTTGTAGTAGAGATGGGGTCTCGCTCTTGCTCAGGCTAGTCTTGAATGCCTGACCTTGAGCGATCTGCCCGCCTCGGCCTCCCAGAGGGCTAGGATTACAGGCGTGAGCCACCGTGCCCGGCTTTCTTGTCTTTCTTGATAGAGTCTCACTCTGTTGCCCGGGCTGGAGTGCCGTGGCATCATCGTAGCTCACAGCAACCTCAAACTCCTGGGCTCAAGTGATCCTCCCGCCTCAGCCTCCCGAGTAGCTGGGACTACAGGCATGTGCCACCATGCCCAGATAATTTTTCTGTTTTTAGTAGAGACACGGTCTCACTCTTACTCAGCCTCGTCTCCATCTCCTGACCTCAAGCAATCCTCCTGCCTTGGCCTCCCAGAGTGCTAGGATTACAGACGTGAGCCACCACACCCGGCTACAGAGTGTTTTTTGATGGAGTAAGTTTTAAATTTTGAGAAAATCTAGTTAATAAAAAAATTTTAAAAAACGAATTATGCTACTTTTCGGCTGGTATTGCCTGTGATGTCTTTTCCCATTATTTTACTTTCACCTTTTTCTTTCTTGTAAACAGCATCTATCTGGATTTTTTTTTTCGAACAAGCACCTCTTTATTGTGGAATAAAACAGGTATGTTTCTGCAAGTGGAGAGAGAGACAGACTGGCTGGCTGCCCCAGTGTCCTATCTGGATTTTTTATATTCACCACCAATATTTTTAGTTTAACTGGTAAGTTCATTCCTGTGTATTTATTGGAATCATTGATAGACTTGTTCCTACCATCTTAATTCATTATTTTACATGGTTCAATTACTTTCTGTGTTTTTCCCCCCTTCCTTACCTTTCTAGAATAGATATGTACATGTAGCCTCAATAAGATAAGACATTCATCGATACCATCGAGACTGTTAATTCTGGGTTATCGTGGATACATTTTCTCTTTTCCTTTGGTGTTATCTATTTTTAAAAGATAACAGTAACCTTTAGCATGCTATTTGGTTTCTCTTGCTGAAGATCTCTTTTGCAACATTTTCTGTAACTGTCTTTCCTTTTATGTAAGAGTTTTATCTAAACTGTTTCAAAGGGTGTCAGAGATTGGAGATGTGCTAAGCCTGAGAACGCATTTATGTTGCCCTCATCCTTGAATGGCAGTTTTCTTGGATAGAATGTTCTGGGTTCTAAATTATTTTATTCACCATTTTAAAATATCACTTCATTGTCAGCTTGCATCTACTGTTGCAGTTGAAAAATCTGATAGAGCCTGGTTCTTCATGTTTTTTTCAAATGATTGGTGATTTCTGAAAACGTTAAATAAAGACGGGATGCAGTCCTCACTCCGCCTCCATAGCCACAGCCTGCCTCTCTTTAGAAGGTTGCACACTATCTTATTTATTTTTTACTTTTATTTGCTTATTATTATTATTATTAGAGATGGGTCTCACTATGTTGCCCAGGCTGGTTGTGAAGTGATCCTTAAGTGAGCCTCCCACTCGGCCTTCCAGTGTGCTGGGATTACATGCGTCAGTCACCGCACCCGGCCTCATTATTTTATTTTAGACCTTGTGACAAGGATTCAGGGGTGAGTAGGAGGCACAGGTGTTGGAGGGAGGTGAATTGAGACAGGGAAGGGGCAGCAGCTGGTGTGTGCCATGACGTTTGGAGTTTGCAACTGGAGTTTGTATCCTGCTGGGGAGCTCTGAGGACCACGGAGCCGGGGCATTTATCCACCAGCTCCTGCCGACGGCTGGAGCTCCCAGGAAATCCCAGCCTGCCCTGTGCCGGAGCAGAGCTGGCAAAGGGATGCAGGCGCCAGAGGTGGAGCCCAGAAATGTGTGTGTGGCGCTCCATGGGGACCTGCTCCGGGCACCGAACTCTTCATCCCACTGAAGCATGTGGCTTATGTGTGACGAGAACCTGACTTTGTGTCGGTTTCACGACACTAGAAAAGAAGGGGCCGCGTTTGCCTGGTCTGGGGAGCGCGCGATGAGGGTGGAGTTGCGCTGGTTCCTGCAGCGTGCAGGGACTCACACTGGAGAACAAGGACCTGAGGCTCCCGGTGGAGCAAACTGTGGTGCGGGTGTCAGAGCACGAGCTTGCAGGTGCCGCTGCACTCAGGGGAGCAGGGCTCGAAGTCTAAGTGAAGAATCTTAGACTTCGTTCTGCTGTCAGTGGTTTGTCAGCCTGAGCAAGTGTCAGAAATACCAGTGTCAGAGATTTTGAGAAAGTGTCAGAGATTTTGAGAAAAGCCGATACGTTTGTTAATAGAAGAGGCACCCAAGAAGCATTTGAAAACTAGTCACCTTCCTTGGTCATTGGGGACATGCTATTGAAAATATGCATGGGAGCTGGGCTTGGTGGCTCACGCCTGTAATCCTAGCACTCTGGGAGGCCGAGGTGAATAGATCGTTTGAGCTCAGGAGTTTGAGACCAGCCTGAGCAAGAGCAAGACCACGTCTCTACTAAAAAGAATAGAAAGAAATTAGCTGGACAACTAAAAAAATATATAAAAATTTGTCCGGGCATGGTGGCGCAGGCCTGTAGTCCCAGCTACTTGGGAGGCTGAGGCAGGAGGATCACTTGAGCCCAGGAGTTTGAGGTTGTCGTGAGCTAGGCTGACCCACGGCACTCTAGCCTGGGCCATAGAGTCAGACTCTGTCTCAAAAAATAAATAAATAAAATATGCAGGGGGGTGCATTTTGCACACCTTGGGCTGGCAGGAGCTAAAAGTGTGACTTTACCTGGTGCTGGGAGGACCCAAAGAGGTACACGCTCTGTACACCGGGCAGGGTGGAGACCGGTCCCGCCTCCCCGCAGGGTGAGCCGGCTGCGCCTGTGCAGCTGTGGACGTGTGACCTCTGCCGCGCAGCCTGTGTGCACCCAGAGAAGTGGGCCCTGCGGCGCTCAGTTTAAATGGAGATGCTGTTATGTTTGTGGTGACGGCAGCCCGGAGGCAACTTGAAAACTGTTCAGCTTCAAACGAACAAAGCAGCTGTGGCGTGTCACTCTCGTGAGCCCCACTGCAGCAAGTAAAATGCTCTCACCAGTGATGTTGCTCTCAACACAGATAGGTGCAGACATGTTAACTTTGGTAAAAAATGGGATGTCATGCACGATGGAATGACAGCCTGGGTCTCCTCACCGTTGCAGGTCTCCTTGTGGGCACAGAAGCAGCCCTCCCTTCCTGCACGGGGGAGGACAATGAGGAGACAATGTCCCTTCTCCAGGGGACCATGGCCAGCCCCTTCACGTCTGAGGCCCAGGAAGAAGAGTAGCAGCCTGGGTGGGCAGGGGTGGGGGGACGGGAGGATGCATCTGGGTCCATTTGCCTGAAGTCCCTGTGACATGGTGTTCTTGGGTGGCTGTCGACCTGGCTGTGAAGTTGTTCCCTCCTTGGAGCCTGTGTGCTGCGGCCTGTCGTCATGGTGACATGCCCAGTGGGGCACAGACGTGCTCTCGGCCTGCAGCATTTATGGGTCTCTCTAGACGGAAGCCTGTGACTCAGTGAGTGGCCTTAGTGGACAGGAGCAGACACAGGCGCTGCCTGCTGGTGCACGGGAGGGGCTTCGGGGAGACCTGGCAGGGAGGCGGCATCTCTGTTTTCACCTTGACCAGTCTGTACGTGGACCCCTCCATGCCCAAACCGGGTTCCGCAGTCCAGGGGAGAGGAAAGGAACAGCTTCCTGCTCTCTGAGGCCCCGTGTGGTCTCTCATCCTCTGCGCCGGCCGGTGGGCATCTTGCCGTTCCTTGGGGTGAGGCTCCTCAGCTCAGCCTTGATGCAACCCGCACTTGGGCTGGAGACCTGGAATGGGAGACAGAGGTCCGGCGGCCGCCGTTGCCCACGGTCTAACCTCCTCTTGCAACACTATGTGGGGGCAGAGGTGGTGCGTGTCCAGGAGGGAACCCAGCCTGGCAGGTTGAGGGTCTCAGACACAAAGGTTTCACGTCCCTCCTTCAGTGCGCCAGAATGTCACAGCACTTTGTGTGAAACAAAACCCGAGTATGGCTTGGTGGGAAATTCAACCTCCTTTTCTGCGGGTTTCAGTCCTATCCAGGCACTGCCTGTGAATCTTAGAGCAAAACACTTAAGGAACCTCACTCTGTCCCACAGGGCGTCCTTCCCAGGGCTGGGGGTAGGCCTGGAGGGGCCTTCTCCAGGACCATGCGACGTGCTCAGACCAGGGTATTAAACAACACGTTGATTCTCTCCCAGACTGGAGGCTGGCAGCCCGAGATGAAGGTGTCACAGGGCTGGTAACTCCCGTGGCCTCGGCTGGCAGACGCCATGTTGTGCCTCCGTGTCCTCACGGTCGTCCCTCTGTGTCTGTGTCCTCATCTCCTCTTCTTATGGGGACACCAGTCCTACTGGATTAGAGTCCCCCCAAAGTAACCTCGTTTTACCTCAGTCTCTTCTCTAATGGCCCCGTCTGCAGATGCAGTCACGTCCTGAGGTCCTGGGGGGCCACCCCGGGGCGCTGGGAGGGACGTTTGTCCTCCCTCTGTGTCTGGGTCTCTCAGTGCACGCGCCCCGCACTCTTGGCACGATGTCCCAGACCCTCAGACTCTCCAGAAGGGGGTGAGCCGCCCTCTGTGCAGTGCAGAGGGGCCGTGCAGGAGAGCCCACGGTTCTCCCTCCCCGACTCCTTCACAGCTTCAAAGCCACGGCACAGCGCAGTCCCGCGGTGACCCGCCCGCCACACATGCATCCACGGACCTGGCCTGGGCTCAGAGGCTCTCAGTCGGAGGGGCCGACCAAGGCACGGAGCCAGGCCACCAGGGACACTCGTCCTAGTTTGGGGGCCTGGCACCCCAGCCCCTCCCGAGCTTGGGGAGTCCTCCCTCAGGGGCCTCAACAGGGCAGGATCTCCATAGCCCCTGGTGATCTCCGTCCCTCCTGCCCCAGCGAGGGTCGCCCACGACCCCATCAGCCAAGGGAAGGACGGGCTGTGCTGGGACCCGGGGAGCAGAGGTGGGGACGGGGCTTCCTGGGCTGGGCTGCAGGGTCAGCCGCGTCTAGGTCATTGCCACGGTGGGGGCAGCTGTGGTGGGGCTACACCCAGGTCCTGGGCATGTGGCCCTTAGCAAGGAGGCAGCGGTGACAGCTTGGTCCCCTCCCTTCTCTTCTCTCACTCTTTGTCCCCACATAGGGAGGACGATGTGCCCCTGGGACCCCTTACGTCCACCGAGTCCATCACAGCCTCCCGCCAGCACCCCTGAGATCCTGGCCACATCCCTGGCCTCCCCGCCTGAGCAGACTCTCTGGGAGACCACGCTGTCCCTGCCACTCTGGGTGACAACATGCCCCAGAAAGGCTGGGCCCCAGCATGCCTGCGGCCCTCTGAGAGCCTTTTCCTCTGGCCTGGGGTTGGCGCCTCCGGGAGCCTCTGTCCCAGTTAGTAACCGCTGTCCCTTGGGCCATATTGAGACTGGTTCTGGGGCTTGGGGTGTCATCAGCCATGCCGGCTCCAGGCCCTCGGGTGACGGGTGCCTGAAAGAGCAGGGCCGTGGGGGACGCGTCACAGCCATGCAGGCCACCAGCCCCACCCAGGGGCTTATCCTTTCTTCCTCGTGCTCATCACCCTCTCCAGACTGCGGGGTCACAGTCCGTGTCCGTCACCGACAGGACACCAGGTCCGTGTCCTCCTGCCTCGCCCTCGACCTGCCCCACCCTTGTGGGGGGCCAGGTGTGCTTGTGCTTCCTGGGCTGCCTCAGTTTCCACCAGCCCCAGCGAGGGGGACCAACCTGGCACAGACTCGGAGTGGCCGCTGGCCTGAGCCCACTGCCTGTGCCAATGCTGGGGTCCCCGCTGTCCTCTCTGGGCCTCTGCCAAGATGCTGTGGCTGCTCCTGGCCCTCCCCTGCCTGGGGGGCTTTATGCCCCAGACCCCAGGTGAGTCTGCCCCGCCCGAAGCCCTGGCTGCCCCAGGACCCCACCCTGCTCTGGCTCCCAGCTCATCCCGGGTGGCGTGGGGCCCATCCACTCGGGGGGCTTTGCCTGCTCCCGAGCTCCGGGCTGACCCTCGATGGGTCCCCTGATGGCCCCTCAACTTGCTCCTCAGAGCCCCGCCCGGGATACGAGCTGGTGGGCATCGTCAGGGGCTGCGACGTCTCGGCTGGAGGTTCCCCTGGCAGGTCAGCCTGTGGTTCTATAGCATGAAGTACGACCAGTGGGAGCACATCTGCAGGGCTCCCTCATCCACCCCCAGGGGGTGCTGACCACTGCCCACTGTGTCCAGCCGTGAGTGGGGCCACCCTGTCCCCTTGGCTGGGTGCAGGTGGGGTTGGGGCAGGGTCCTGGGGCAGGACTTCTGGGGGCCCCAGGATTCAGGGGAGCCCCGGCTCTGAGCATCCGGCCTGACTCTGTCTGCCTTGCCCTGACCCCAGCCTGGCTCCCCGGGGGCCTGACTCCAGCCTGTTCCAATTTTCCAGTGGTGTTTTTAAAAAACCTAATTCCTTCTCTTAAATGCCTTCCTGCTTAAATAACGAGCCTTTCGCTTTTGCTTTGTTGGTGTTAAAAAAAAAAAAAAAAAAAAAGAGTGGGTCTGGTTCCTACCCCCTGTCCCAGGGACACAGCCGTTCACAGAGCGGCCGGCACCCCTGCCCCGCAGAGACGCTGACGACACCCTCTTCTGATCCCGATCCAGGCCCCCAGTGTTTTATCATGAAAACTGTCAAAGACGTGGAAAAGCTGAAAGGGTTTTACGGTGACTTCCCTAAACCCAACCCCTTAGCCCTACAAGCCCCAAATCATTTAACAATGAGCTAAATTCACACAGCACAGAATTCACCCTGCTCGGGCACACACAGCGGTGGGTTTCAGCGTAGTGTCCACAGCCTGCCTGTCCGAGGACACTTCCGACATCCGGCGCCCACTGCCCGTCCCGTCACCTCCCCGTCTCCGTGGTTTGCCTGTCCTGGACGAATCACGTAAACAGCAGCGCGCCTGCCTGGCTTTGCGTCTGGGTAATTTCACTGAGCATGATGCTTACCGTGACTGTTTCCCCTACAAGGATCTGAAACCGCATCCCCACCGTCTGCTGCCTGCCCTCTCTGTGAGTTGCCCCGTGTCCCGGGGGTCTCCTTGGGGACACACCCCTCTGCTCCACCTCCCACGATGCCGTAGGACTGTCACCTGCTGCGTGTCCTTCTGGGAAGGGCTCCCGGGTTCCAGGAGCCGAAGTCAGGGAGGCGTTGGCCGTCCCACCGCGGTGGCTGGCGAGCAGCTGGGACACGTGCTTGGAAACACGTGCCTGTGTGTCCAAGTCCTCCCCCGAGTAGACGCACCGTGGAGCCGCCACTCCCCGCCAAGTCCCAGGGCCGCTTTGGCTGGTGCCGGCTCCTGAAGCGAACACGCCTCTTCCTAGCAACCCCGATCCAAGTCCCACAGGAAGTGCTGTGGGTGCCGCGGCCCCTGCCTGTTGTCCCATGCATGAGGGCCCCCGGGCCGGCATCACAAAGTCCCACAAACCGGGGGCAGAAGTTTATTCTCAGCTCTGGTGGCCAAAGCCCAGAACCGAGGTGTCTCGGGGCTGGCACCTTCCGGAGCCCCTGCAGGAGATCCCGTTCCCGGCCTCTCCCGAGTGTCTGGTGCTGCCGGAGTCCTGGCGTCCCCTGGCTTGTGACCAGGTCGCCCCAGCCTCTTTCTCTGTCTCCACCTGCCACTCCACGCCTGGTCTCCCCCTTCTCTTGTAAGGACACCCCTTTGGAGGCAGGGCCTCCCCAACCTAGTACGAGCCCATCTTGAGATCTGTAACTTGGTTACCTCTGCAAAGCCCCTGTTTCCAAATGAAGTCACATTCACAGGTGTGGGTTAGGGCTTGGGTGTGTCCCTTTGGGGGCACGGCACACCCCACCACGCTGCCCAGCCTCCCCCCGGTGCATTGTTCTCCATCCGCTGTGCGTCCCGTGCACCGTGCAGACACCGGGGTGGTCCCCTCTAGAGCCTTCGCCACACGAAAATGCCCAGTTTAGGCTGACCACACACCTGACTCCAAACAGGCGCTGCACGAAATAGGCAAGTATAACCGACGCTTGTCAAGTGAGACTCGGATGTCCCTGCCTCTGCTCAGGACAAGCTCAGGCCACCTGGCCCGGAACTCACCTGGGCCCAAGTCTCCTGCTTCTCCACATCCCCACAGCCACTGCCCAGCTCCAGGTCACCCAGGAAGCCTGGCCACGACCACACCCTGGCCTCAGCCTCTGCCCACTGTGGCCCACACACCTTGGCTGGGGCGGCTTGCTGTGATAGGCTGCCAGCCCCGCCTTGCCTGGCCCTCCTGGACCCTGCGTTCCTGACAGCTGAGGACAGAGGCTTGGGGGGTCAGGCTCTTGGGAAACGAGGGGGCAGGGGAGGGGGGAGCTTGGGGGGGAGGGAAAGTTCCTGCCTCAGAAGTGCGGGGAAGAGGGAGACCCCGGAGGAGGGAAGGTCCGAAGCATTGTGGAATCCTGGGGCGTGCAAGGACATCCGGGATCCAAGGCCTCCTCCTTGCCCTGCCACGAATGACCTTGCCAGGGAAGGGACAGCTGCAGTCAGCCAGGAGCTTGTCCTCATGTGACAGGCCAAGTCACGCACAGGTGGACTTTCTGGGCTGCCCTGAGAGCAGAAGCCACTCCTGTCCCCAGCCTGTGGTGGTCAAGCGACCAGCCCCAAGGGTCTGTGTGCCACCTGCAGGTCCCGGCTCCTCTAGAAACCAGGGCCTCTGTCCACACAGCCCCAGGCCGCACGGCGGGCAGGGCCCTGCTGGGAGCCCCTCACCAAACTCCGCTCCAGCCATCGCCGGAATCCTCCCCTGCCCATAACTCAGGGCGGAAACACCCTGAGTGCAGCGTCGCTGCTTTATTTAAGTGAATTAATGAGTGACAGAGTGAATTGGCAACTGAGTGGATGGAAAAGTACCTGGATAAGTCTGATGACCGGCAGCTGCTGGAGGAGACGGAAGGAGAGCGAGAGATGGGCGGATCCTGGATGGGTGGGGACAGGTCCGGTAGATAGTTTGGGTCTTGGGCTCTTCCCGACAAGGGCTCCCTGCTTCAGTGCTGTCTGGAGCAGTTGCCCTGCCTGGGAAGAAGGATGTGGTGGGCACTCCATTGTGGGGCTGCCCCACCCTTAATCCCATTCCCAGCAACTGCTCCACCTGGGGCAGGAGGGAACTTCCCAGCCAGGCGTGATGGGATTTAGAAAGTGACCCAGAGTAACCTAAGGGTAATTATGAGTCGTCAGCTTGACTCTGCATCGTGCTCCACCCCCTGCCCAGGTGGGCTTTCTTAGAGGGAGCGCCTGTGTGCAGATGGCATTTTGAGGACACCTGTTAATCATTTGACAACCTCCCACAGCTCCCCAGCGCCCTCCCCCGGACTGGGCTAATAAAAGGAAACAACCCGAGAAGTCAGAGTGGGTGAGTGGCTCCATCTCTGGTCACTCGTGGAGACAGACCTGCTTTATTCTACAATAAAGAACTGCTTGTGTGAAACTGCTCTTGCCTGAGGTCACTCTGTCGTGTTGGTCTTGCTGGTGATTCTTCCAAGCAAGGAGCCAGGAGACCCGGATAATAGTCTGGAGTCTGGACTTGACACTTTGGTGTGTCTGGTCATTCTTCGGCCAAGAGCACAACAAGAACCCAGGGCAGACTCCCCCTTGGTGGATGGGTGGGTGGCTGGGTGCATGGATAGGTGGATGGAGGGATGGGTGGGTGGGTGGGTGGATGAGTGGGTGGATGGGTGGGTGGATGGATGAGGGGATGGGTGGGTGGATTCAAGGGTGGGTGGGTGGCTGAGTGGGTGGATGAATGGATGGGTAGATGGATGGATGGGTGAGGCAATGGGTGAACAGGAGAATGAATGGTGGGTTGGTGGGTTACAATGGCAACCTGGTCAGCCACTAGTTGGTGCTGACTGCCACCCACTGCGTTCCCAGGTGAGTCCTGCTTCCCACACTTGGGGAGGCCCAGTGCAGCCAGATGGGGAAGAGCATCGATGTCTCGGGCAGCACCTGGCCCACGCCAGGCCCAGGGTCCCACACGACCCTGCAGCAGGTGGCTTGAGTCCCACAGCCTGGGGTCACTCCAGCACCCGGTGCTCCCCTGGGATATACCTCAGACGCTGCCTGTTTTCTTTAAAATGGGGAAGATGATACAATTGAATTATCGGACAGTACTCGAAAGTAGAAGTTTTTCAGGTGCCAAATGCTCTAGATAATACTTCACATTTTGAACATATATTAACATGTTTTGCTTTTCTCATAACGCAGGAGGTGACCGTGCATCACGCTGTGTGGCATCTGGCACGTGCACGCGTGTCATCTGTACCCCATGTTACGCGTCACCGCACAAGCCTGTGCTGTGTCATCCGTGTCCGGTATTGGCCAGGGGTGAAGGCAGCACCGTGACCTGGGACGGGGCAGATCGCTGGGAACAGTCTTTCTAGAAACGACGTGGCACTGCCGTGGGTGTTCTGGGGACTCTGCCCTGAGGGAGATCTCAGACGAAGCAGCTCTAGGAAGACGCCAGCAGCCCCAGCGTCATTTACGCGAGCAAAGGCACGGAGTCAGCACGGGCTTCTAACAAAAGGCCACTGGTGTTGAGTGAAAAAGGCAGGTCTCAGAGGGTGACAGTCAGAGCAGCCACACAAACCCAGGAGAAAGGAAATGACGGCGCACCCGGCGTGCGAGACATGCCCAGAGCCCACGCTGGAGC
>CAUYRT010041103.1:0-42526 GCA_963574885.1 Lepilemur ruficaudatus | reverse complement strand
CCAGAGTGTAATGGCTTGATCACAGCTCACTGCAACCTCAAACTCCTGATGGCTTTCAGCTGAAGTGATCCTTCTGCCTCAGCCTTCTGAGTAACTAGGACTGCAGATATGTGCCACTATGTCTGGCTAATTTTTTTTTTTTATTTTTGATTTTTTGTAGAGATGGGGTTTCAATATGTTGCTCAGGCTGGTCTCTACTCCTAGCCTCGGTGATTCTCCTACCTCAGCCTCCCAAGGTGCTAGGATTACAGGTGTGAGCCACTGTGCCCAGCACAGAGATTTGCTTTCCTTTTACAAAAAAGACCCAAAATAGCAGAGTGGATGAGAAGGAGGGAGAGAGAAAGGGAGAGATACAGATGATCATGTTTTCCTTGAATGCTCATTGCTGATAATTTTTCTTTTCCTGTGTTGTGCCTTCTTAATTGTTCCATACCCTTGTAAGAGAGCCGTTGCTTGATCCACAGTTGTATCAGAGAACATGATTACGTAATTACACAGCCACCCCCCTTAAATAGTCCCTTAAGCCCTTAGGTCAGCTTTAGAGATAGTTTAGTGGCTGTTCTTCCAAAGAAGTTCTTCAGTTTCATTTTTAGAGAAAGAAGAAGTCTTTGTATTTGCATACAACAGTGCTTTTGGTAAATGTTGTGTATTTAAGGTGAAGAATAATGTGCTTCTAGGGGCTTAGGTAAGTATTTTGATGTTAGTCTTAAGACATATTTTCATACTGTGAATGAAAACTTGAGATAAACTGATACTCTGGGTGTCTTAATGGTTGTTCTTTTCCATTGCCATTTTAGTATGACTCATTATGTAATTCTCTTTAATGTTTTGCTTGAATTAATGTGAATGTTTTATGAAAATACCAGATTTTAAAAGGACTTAACAGCTTAACTCTTGGTTTAATGTTCAAGCACTTCAACTGAGATATACATATCATCAAGGGGTTATCGTCCTTTGATTAACTTAACTTGGTAACTTAAAAAGGAACATTTAAAAAGTCATCTGGGTATAGTAGAAAATTAGTTTTGTTGCTGTCAACAGTAAATCCTTTCTAAGTCTGCCACAAGGTTTAAAAAATTATTTTGTATTATTATGGGTACATAATACTTGTATATCTTTATAAGGTACATGTGATGTTTTGATACAGGCATGCAATGTGAATTAATTAAATTAGGGTAATTGAGGTATCTATCACCTCAGGTATTTATGATTTCTTTGTGTTAGGAATATTCTAATAGCAATTGGGTTTTGTGTAGGTTCAAGAGAGGGGCAATGATTTCAACCTGGTGGTGTAAGGGCTTTTGCTCTAATTTAGAAGAAACTTATAATTTGTTAACTAGTTTTGTCCCTTTGGAAAATGTACTTATAAGCATAGACTCTTGGGAATCTTGTTTTTTGGTTTTTTTTTTTTTTTTTCCGGAGACCAGGGTCTCATTCTGTGACCCAGGCCAGAAAGCAGTGGCATGCTCATACCTCACTATAACCTCTAATTCCTGGGCTCAAGTGATCCTCCTAACTCAGCCTCCTGAGTAGCTGGAACTACAGGAACTCACCACTATGCCCAGCTAACTGTGGTAGAGACAGTGTTTCACTGTGTTGCCCAGGCTGGTCTCAAACTTCTGGCTTCAAGTGATCCTCCGTCTTGGCCTTCCAAAGTGCTCACAGATGTGAGCCACCAAGCCCAGGTGACTCTTGGGATTCCTAAAGGTTCCCTGGACCATCCTTGTATGTGGTGCAGTGTTTTCCTCTATTTCTTACTGGCAGTTTTTCAGGATCTTATTCTACATTTCCCCTACTGAGAAGTATATGGCTTTGATTTCCTTCTATCTGAAACTGGAGCAATCCTTGTTTCTCACTATATCCTAAGTTATTATGTTTATGAAACATATGGAACTTGTTACCTTAATTTTGCCCAACATTATATGTCTGTTAGTTCAGGAGCTGGCCACTTCTTTAGAAGAAAGCATTGTACTGAGGTTGAGTAGCTGTTTATCCCTTGATATGCGAGGGGGTGGGTATGGGTACCTTTGAGTGAGGATTGTGGAAAGTCCACCCTGGCTCCTATGGCTTATATTTGGCCCTGATCTAGGTCAAAAAAAGGCTTGAGGTGGCTTCCATCAGTCATCGTAGCTGTGAAAAAAATCTGGGGAATAAAATACTACTTTGTACCACATGGATGCTTATGTCATACATGTCATGTATGATGTGGGTGATGCTTATGTCATAAGCGTCCATGTGGCGGATATAGATACATGATGAATCAATTTATAGGGGTGATAAGAATTACCTAATGTGCACTGTGACGTTGAGGATTGTATTAGTGAGGAGGATTGCTATGGCTTTATGCATGATGTCCTTGGTTGATACTATTAGTATAAAGGTTATATGCCCTGGGCTGATCCAGCATTTCATGTCTCGTGGCAGATGGAGGATCACTTTAATGATAGAAGTGGTGAAATTTTTTTGAGCTCTTGTATTAGGGTTCTCCAGAGAAACTAACAGGAGATATATACATATAAATATAAAAATATGTGTCATATACACACACATACATATATATATGATTTATTATAAGAAATTGGCTCATACAATTATGGAGGGTGAGAAATCCCACTATCTGCCATCTGCAAGCTAGAGACCCAGGAAAGTTGGTGTAAATTCCAGGCTGAGTCCAAAGGCCTGAGCACATTGATGGTATGACTCCGAGTTCAAGGGCAAGAGAAGACTGATGTCTCAGCTCAATTAGTCAGAAAGAGAGAATTTAACCTTTTTCCATCTTTTTGTTTTATTTGGGCCCTTCCCACATTGGGAAGGGCATTCTACTTTACTTCAGTCCATCAATTCAAATGTTACTCCTTTCCAGGAGTATAAACATACCAAAAAATATCCCCTTTAGTAGCACAAGATAAGGAGAAATAATAATTAAAAAAAAGAAGAAAAAAAAGTAAA
This sequence comes from Lepilemur ruficaudatus, assembly GCA_963574885.1. Lineage (NCBI taxonomy): Eukaryota > Metazoa > Chordata > Mammalia > Primates > Lepilemuridae > Lepilemur > Lepilemur ruficaudatus. Next base: position 39,577 of record CAUYRT010041103.1, on the reverse strand, counting down.
CATACCAAAAAATAATATTTAATTGCATATCTGGGCATCCTGAGGCCTAGTCTTGTTTACACATAACATTAATGATTACAGCTCTCCAGAAAGAAGATGGCATACTGAATTGAAGGTATTTGGAGCAGATTTATTACATCCATAATCTTTGTGTATCACTTTTTCTATGTTGGTTAATTTTAAATTTGAGATCTAAAGAGCTCTTTTAGGCCGGGCGCGGTGGCTCACGCCTGTAATCCTAGCACTCTGGGAGGCCAAGGCGGGTGGATAGCTCAAGGTCAGGAGTTCAGGACCAGCCTGAGTAAGAGTGAGACCCCGTCTCTACTATAAAATAGAAAGAAATTAATTGGACAACTAAAAATATATGTAAAAAATTAGCCGGGCATAGTGGCGCATGCCTGTAGTCCCAGCTACTCGGGAGGCTGAGGCAGAAGGATTGCTTGAGCCCAGGATTTGAGGTTGCTGTGAGCTAGGCTGACGCCACGGCACTCTACAGCCCGGGCAACAGAGTGAGACTCTGTCTCAAAAAAAAAAAAAAAGATTAAAAAAGAATAATATATTAATATGTTGTTTGTGCCCATATATGGCAAGCACCAAAGTTATTCAAGCCATAGTCTAGCTAGCTTGAGTGAACTTACCTGGACACAGGAATGAGCTATCGAATGTTGCAAACTTTCCCAGTCCCTAGTCAGGGTTGCTTTGAAATGATAATAGAGTGCTTTGTCTTTGATAGATTTCTTTTTTGCTTCTGGTAGGTTTTCCATGAATGCTTCTTAAACCCTTGCCACAATGGTGGAACCTGCCAACAACTTGGGCGTGGTTATGTCTGTGTCTGTCTACCTGGATATACAGGTAACATAGAGGAATGAAAATTTTAATATATTTTACATGAAATCATTGTGACTTGCAGTATCAAACTTTAGTACATTAAATTATCCTGTAAGATACATTAGACCACACAAATGCACCACAATTTGGTTGAACAAGATAAGCCAATAGATTAAAAAAAGTATGCATACCTCACAAATGACATTTTTTTTGCACATTTTGGAGGAAGAATAAAGAATCATCTTCTTTATGAAAAGCTTCCATCATAATTCACAATTCAAATTGGAATATAGTTCCAGGGGCTATGTCCAAGGTTTCAGTCTATCACAAATTAAATGCATGACACTCAGAACAGATTGTCCGGCATAAACATCTTTATGAGAGAAACTCCTAGTTTCTCTCATTTGCTGCACAGTAATGGAAGTTCACGTGAATAACTGTGATTTGTTGCCTTATTTCTATCTTTCTGGAGGCTGTGCTAGGAAAAACAATATGGCTTTGGACTTGATTATGTAGGAATTATGTAAGAATCATGTTTTCTTAAAGTTTGTTTGGTTCACATTCCAGTTGAGTTAAAAGCATAATTTTTGAGGGGAAATGAACTGTACCTTAAAATTGTAATGAACTTAAAATAATTCTCTGTTCTCTTCTAGTTTGTTTTTAAATTTTACAACCAATTTGAAAGTTTTTAGTGGGAAAAATGGTACTTAAGTAAAGAAATTCACCACAAAACAAGCAAAAGGAAAAGAAAATTAGAAAATGAAATATAGTCAAGGGCTACCAAGAATATTGACATTCCATTTATTACAGCTGGGGTGTGTGTGTGTGTGTGTGTGTATGAATTTTAATAAAAATTTTTGTCCTGACATTCCATAGGAAATAATGGATCTTGTTCCAGAATTCTATAAATGAGTGGTGGTTGAGAGACGGCATAATATAAGACAGTGGGTCTCAAACATTAGTGTGCATCAGAATCATCTGGAAGCCTTGTTAACCCACAGATTGCTAAACCCTGGCCCCAGAATTTCTGATTCAGTGGGTGTGGGGTGTGGGCCTGAGAATTTGCGTTTCTATTATATTCCCAAATAATGCTGATGCTGGTGGTGTGGGCCCCTAGAACAAAGAGAGAATGTGGGCTTCCAGCAGAGCTAGCCCATGGAAAGCCCATGTGCTCCCTATGGGAAGCAGCCCACTCTGGGACATCTGGCATGTGAGCTCAGATCTGGCAGGACTTACCCCACCTCCACCCCTCAGCCAGGTGACCTTGGTACCAAGCATATATGACACCATATTTTTAACTTTGGAATTAATGTAATTCCTGGTTCCATTTTATGCTTCCAGGTCCCCTCACCCCACTTCTAATTTGGGATCTTTTGCTGTCTTTTACGTATCCTTATAAAGATACATTAAATCTGTTTAAAAAGAGGTAATGCCTTCATTAAATATTTAATAGATGGTAGCAATTAACAGATTTTACCCTTTTTTTCATCACTACGCCCCTATAAATTCAGCTTATTGAGATAACTACCTTTAAATGATCATGGCTCTGTTTCTGTTAATCCTTTTCTTGGGTCGTCTTTCAGTGTTTGGTTTGCATTTTAGGCTTAAAGTGTGAAGTAGACGTGGACGAGTGCAGCTCCCGGCCATGCCTCAACAACGGAATCTGTACAGACCGAGTTGGGGAATTCTTTTGTGAGTGCCCAGTGGGTTACACAGGTAAGGGGAAAGTTTCTTACTTTTACAGTGTAAACCTTGGAATTATTAAGATTTTTATTGCTAAGGTAAATTTGGAGTATATCATTAGGGTACATTTATAGGGTATTATAAATATACTGAAGAGGCGTATCTGCAAATGTTATAATATCTCTATGCGTTGGAAAGTGTTATTTTCATTATTCTGTTATGTAAAAAGAATAAGCTATAAATTTGGCAGTATGAAATTGCTTGAGGTTTGTAAAACCTCAGGCAGACCTAGTCCCATCTTTGCCAGCTAGCTGTGTCACCTGGGACAAAACATTTCATTTCTCTGAACCTGTTTCTTCATATGTAAAAATGGAGGCCAGGAAATGAGAGGAAATATGTAAAGGCTAGTACATTGCCAGACAAGTATTAGGTCCTTTTCAAGCTTTTTACTAGTATTGTACTGAGTTTATGAAGTGTGGGTATGCTTATTTCTATGGCTCTGTGTGTGTAAGATTATTACTATTAATAACTGTGGATATTAGGCACTTGTATCCTTGAAATTGTTATGGGCCACTATGCCTCTCCTATTAACTTAAATGAATACATGTATTTAAGTGTATATCTTATTTAAGTCAGAGAGTTGCAGCATCCAATACCCTTTCACAAAAAAGATAATTCAAAACATGGATCTTGTTTTCAATTCCCTTGTTCAATCACATTGTAATCATTACAATATTGATGACATATTGTTGTAAAATAGAATATGTTTTACTATTTTATAAATAGTAATCTTATGATATTGTTATGGAGAGTACTGAGATCATCTGTGTCATCCAGCACTGTACCTGACTCATAAAATTATTATATCCTACAACTGTATCTAAATATATATTCTATTAATAATACATGTGCATATATAATTTAATAAGTTCAATGTAACCATTTCAAACAAACCAGATTCTAATAACTTTATAATCTAAAAACAATTTTCATAAAGAAATAAAAATGTTTAACATCATAATTTATAGTAGCAATCGTTTGAACCAATTCTTTTATTTTCTCTATTTGAATTCTGTGCAACAGTGGTAGCCCCAGTCATACAGGAAAGTACATTGAGTTTATACATGCATATGATTGCACTTCCACATACAGCATGAAAATGATGCAACCCTGCCATACATTTCTTTCTTTACCTAAAATTCCAAATGTCACATTAATGACCCCTACAGTTGAATCCTAGTAAAAACTCGTGACCTGAATGGCAGACACATACTATGAGAAAAATAGATCCAAACTTCTCAGTTAAAAATTATGTATTTACTAGACATTAAATGTATTGTGATATTTGCTAGACATTAAGTGTATTGTGTGGATTTACTGTAAAAAACAAAACATGCTGATTTGCTCTGTATGAAAGTGCAGATATTATGTTAGATTTACTATTCTCAGAAACTGACTTTTATTGCTGAAATTTTCTTTTAGCACATTTTCGTGTTGTAAAGGTACGTAAATTATTAGATACGTGTTAGATAACTCCATGAGTTATAAATTTAGGCATCCTAAACGCTCCAACCCAAAGAGTCTTTGTACATATGTACTTGAATTTGAAGATCTGTGGTTCTAGGCTCATTTCTGTGCTTATCTTTGATAATGTCACAGACCTCTCTGAATCTCAGTTTCTAGGTGTGTAAAATAAAAGATATGAATTACATCAGTGGTTCTCAAATTACGTTCACACAGAACATGGGGCGGTGGCACAAAAATTTAGCTGTGTTTTCCCAATTTGCATAACAAAATAAGTTATTCTCTTTATTCAATATATTTCTCCCATAATTTTTTGCCAACTTTGTAAATGTTACTTCTTAAGTGTACAAGGGATAAACAAAGGGTGAACAATTTGCAAACAAATAACATGGGAAAAATTTTTAAACAAAATCACACTATCTTTTTAACTAAAAAAATATGGTCGGATATTCATGGTTTCATTTTTCCATTGCATGCATGTTAAGTTTCTTGCTAGGAAATTTTTGTGGTTCGTAGAATGAAACAAAACATTTTATTTCAGTGTAATTTGCAAAGAGCAAAATTTTTGACAAGCATGACAGCCATAATTTCTAATTGCTCTGTTCTTATACCTGAACTACTTGCTTGAAAACTATTGGTCTTAAAGTCCTTTCAGGTTTTCTCCAGCTCAAAGGTGCTATGATTTTTTTCAGGTCAACTATGTGAAGAAAATATAAATGAGTGTAGCTCCAGTCCTTGTTTAAATAAAGGCACCTGTGTTGACGGCTTGGCTGGCTACCACTGCACGTGTGTGAAAGGATACATAGGTAAGATGTTTTCATTCTTCCTACATCGTCTTAAAATCATGTGAAGCACCACATATTAGTACATTTCCTAATATATATTAATGTTATTTTCAGATTTTATGACTGTATTCTGATTATGTAAGAGAAAGTCCTCATTTTTGAGGAAATATATGCTGAGGTGTTTGGGATAAAAGAGCTCAGGTCTGCAATTTATTCTCAAACAGTTCAGAAAAAAATGGTATGTGCAGTGTGTGTGTGCATGCACGTATTAAGACAAACTTAAAAGAAAGAACTAGAGACAAAGCATGTAAGATCATAATACAAATGGATGCAAACTAATATGATTTTAAAATATACTTAACTGATAAAGAGGAAGTCCGAGAAAGAACATGGCCCATGAAGGAAAGAGGCAAGTCAAAGAAAGAGGAAAGTTTTGAATGAGCCTTATTTTTTCGCATTATCTCAATTAGATGGCCATTAATAAGCTTAGTGTCAGAAAGAAGTAAGATAAAAAGTACAGATTATCAAAAACACAGAGTCCTAAAATGACTTACAAAAGCCAGAGCTCATTATGGAATGGATCTCAAACCAATCTGATAGGCCAGTGACTCTGCAGCTTCCATGCCAATTCCTTAGAAGCAGGATCCTGCAAGAACGCAACACTTTGATCACAGTTTTCTCAGAGAGTTAATCATGTGGGCTCTTTCTCTTTCTCGTCCCTCCCTAGGCCTACACTGTGAAACAGAAGTCAATGAATGCCAGTCAAGTCCATGCTTAAATAATGCAGTCTGCGAAGACCAGGTTGGGGGGTTCTTGTGCAAATGCCCACCTGGATTTTTGGGTACCTGGTGTGAAAAAAACGTGGATGAGTGTCTCAGTCAGCCGTGCAAAAATGGAGCTACTTGTAAAGATGGTGCCAATAGCTTCAGGTAAAAGGCTGAGTCTGGTTCTTTTCATGATGCTTATTTTCTAAACTCTTCAGTCATTCTGCAACCTTTATGGGCTATAACTTCAATCTCACGTCGACCACTCTCTAACGTTGGCCCAAGGATAGGCTACAATAGAATCTCCCCATCATTTGAGGTCCTGCTTCACTAAGCCCAGAGCAGAGCCTATAATTTTAAAATAGGCAACTTGTTATGGTTTAAGTTTCCCAGTGATTCTGATGACTTGGGAACCAACATTCTACACTTAGAAAGTCATAAAAGACAGAAGGAAATATAATTACACAGAAGCAAATACAGTAGACAAAAATCATCTTTTAAAATATTTTCTATTTTGGCTGAAGTTTTCACACTAGGGAAAATCAAAATGGGATGTGCAGTCATACCATCATAGTGCCTATGTATATTCTATGTCCTCAGTTTTCAAACATTTTTTTTTTTAGGTTAGTAACCTTTAAGTTAAGAAGTCTAACATGAGTGTAAAAAATAAATAAATAATAAGTGCTAATCTTTTGTGGCTGAACATAGTGTTTGAGGGGAACAAAGACTATGTCTTCCTGAGGCAGCTCTTAGGGTGCCAGTAGAATATAGTTTGAAAACCAACCCTCTCCTGTCATTATTCAGACTGCCCTGTCCCGTCTCCTGCTCCTTGCAGGGAAGTACAGACAGCAGTACCTCTGCAGTACAGGAGACAGGATTCTCTTGCTTGCAGAATCTTAGGAAACTTTATTGTCCTTACCATGCTGCTGGTTCTTTGAGTTTCCAAGAGTTAAAAGGAAGGAAGTCTACCCCAGTTGCCATATCTCCCAGTCCCCTTCTGGTTCAGCCCCCTTACATTACCAACCTCTGACAACACAGCCACAGCACGATGCAGAAGAAATAGGAAAGCAAATCTGCCAACGAGACTTTTGCCCTCAATATGGAAATGAGGTCTTATCAGTGTGGCATTTTCTTCTTATGGGCACTTTACAATTTCTGGCATATATTATAGCACCTAACCATAGGCAATGAGAAATTTTCAGATGAACAACAAGAATTCCAAATTCTCCCCAGGGTTCAAAACAATTGATGAATACCAAATTTGTCTAAATCCTAACTAAAGGAAAGGTGAAGGTAAACTCTCCTAATTCAGAAGGAATGTAAACCTGTTTCATAGACAAAGATATGGTCTGTGTTGTAATGGTATCAAACATTGGAGGATAAAGGTGAGTGAAATTCTAGCCAAAATAAATTTACCTTTAAATGCTGAGACCCAGTAATGATCTCCCAATTCAAACTGAGATTTCCTTTTAAACCTGCCAAACACCATTTATTCATATTAGTCACTGTTAGGTCAATATCAAAGAGGTCTCCATATGAAATGCTAGTAATGTAATATTAACTAGCATTTATTAGACAGGTCCCTTTTAATTACAAAATGTTTTAGTCATACAGAAAATTACAAATAATAATAAAAGTCAGACACTTCATCACTGTGATCATCAAACCTTAGTATTTTGCCATATTTGATGTATATCTTTTGTGTTTAAAGAAATAAGTTTTAAAAGTAGGATTGGGTTCCCTTCAACATGTATGTGCACGTGAGCACACACACACACACACACACACATTCGTCTTCTTCCCCAGTGGTAACCACCGTCCTGAAGTTTGTATGTATCTTTCTCATTGGGTTTTATAATTTACTACATATATGACACTGTAAACAGTATATAGCATAGCATAGTTACATGTTACATAAGTGGTATTATACTATACATATCCTTTTGCAATTCATTTTTTTTCTTCACTCAACTTTATGTTTTCGAGTATTATCAATGTAGATACATTTGGCTCTGGTTTATTCATTCTAAATGCTGCTTAGTATTCCATTACATGACTATGCCATAATTTATTTTCCCACTCTCCTTTCCATAGACATTTAGAATCATACTGCCTTGAACATTTGTTACAGTGGTCCCTGTGCACTTTGTACAATAGTCTCCTAGAGTAGATAAAGAGAAATGGGTTTACAGGGCTCTGGGAATAGAAACTCTCAATTTCTCTCATTGTAAATTATAGTTCTATTCACTATATGAGACTTCCTATTTCACGACACCCTTGTTAATATTTGGCATTATCAGATATATTTTCCATTCTGATGAGTTTAAACAGTTTCTTGCATACCACAGAGACTGTACAGCTTGCTGATATGCCATATAATTCAAAATGCTACTCCACCACTTAGTAACAATAGGACTTGGACAAATTATTTAACCTCTTTGAATCACAGTTTAACTTATCTGTAAAATGGAAATAATACTAGTATTACCTCATTGTTATAAAAATTGGCTTAATATATAAAAGCTTTTAGAACAGCACTGAACTTTTCATATTTTTCTAAGAACCTCTGTGAGAAAAGAAACCACAGTGTGTGAATAATGTTTCACCTGGACCAGAACCACTTTCTATTTTTGCTACTATAACATTTCTACTACATGTTGTCTTACATAGGTTGAATCTGATGAACTAGAAAAAGTAACTAACCATTAAAACACTGTTTTGATGTGGAAAATATGTTTCGCCATTTCAGTTTTCAAAGTCTTTTGAGACAAAGTTATCATAAATGGGAGACTTCCTCCAATGCCTTTCTGCAACTGTTCTAATGTTACAACATTTTGTTTTCTTTCAGATGCCAGTGTGCGGCAGGCTTCACAGGGTCACACTGTGAACTGAATGTCAATGAATGTCAGTCTAACCCATGTAGAAATCAGGCCACCTGTGTAGATGAATTAAACTCATACAGTTGTAAATGTCGGCCGGGATTTTCAGGCAGCAGGTGTGAAACAGGTATATATCAACTCAGTGTTATTAATAGCGATAGTAAAAATAATAATGTAATAGCAATAGCAATTTTACCTGAAGCAAGCACTGCCTATGTGCCAAAAACAGTGCTAAGTACTTTGCACTCATTTAATCTTCACAGCCATCCAATAAACTAGGTACTACGATCCTTAATAGCACAGATGAGAAAATTGAAGCTAAGGGGAAAATAAAGAAAACCAAATTTAGCAAATGTCTTCACATTCTGCATGTTTAGAAAGGACACTTTGATAAGCCACAGTGACTTTGATAAGCTACTCTGTCTTAGGTGAGAGTCGTGGACATGTTTGACAATAGATCAGTGCTCAACTGTTTTCTCAGAAGACTAGAGACTTTTAGCTGTAGGACTTTTGCTATATTGAATGGACCATGCAGGTTTGGGACAGAGCTGAGTTATTCATGAAACAGGGAATAGAGCCCTGAGTGGGGGCAAGTTGTTGCCCTTGCAGCCTCTCCTCCTTCTCTCCTATGACACTAATTACTTCCTCTCTGCTGAGCCATGCTCATCGGCATACAGACATGCTTCAGTGTCTCCAGCTCTAATAACGTTCAATGCCACATCTCCTTCCAACTACTCCCTATTTCTCTCCTTCCTTTCACTATTGAGTGCTTTTCCTATTTTGTATGCTCACTGATTATTTTATTTGAAAGAATCTTCCATATATTCTGTAAATAATAAGTATTTAATTTTGAAACTGTTTCTCAGATAATGGCATTCACTGAAATGAGCTTCTCTGAAAATAGTACTGCTTACCTACTATTTACCTTACACAACTGGAAATGCCTTGGAAGTGCCATGCTCTACACACTTTTCTTACTCGTTGCAGAACAGTCTACGGGTTTTAACCTGGATTTTGAAGTTTATGGCATCTACGGGTACGTCATGCTGGATGGTGTGCTTCCATCTCTGCGTGCTGTGACCTGCACGTTCTGGATGAAATCCTCTGACACCACCAACTATGGGACACCAATCTCCTACGCACTTGAAAATGGTAGTGATAATACCTTCCTCCTGACTGATTATAATGGGTAAGCAGAAGTGTCGGGAAGGCTGTGCATAGGTCCATATCTTGGCACCAAGTTAGAACTGATATTGAGGATGGAGGATGGGAGTGTAGGGGTGTCAGGTGCCACAACAGAACAGCAGAGTCACCATAATCAAATAGAGCATCTGGACAAGTTCTGTGAGAAGGAAAAGTTTTATTGACAATACTTCATATATGTATTGTGTTTTACTAAGTATTGTGTTTAGTAAGTATTTTTTCACATGTGTTACTTCATTTCGTCTTCATAATGACCTGAGGAGCTAGTGTACATTTCACAGATAGTGCAGTGAAGTTTCAGAAAATATAAATGATTTGCCCAAAATCTCACACCCTGGAAGTGGCAGAGCTAAGTCAAAAACTCTGACTCAAAGACTGATGTTCATTCTTTTACATAGAAGGACCTCCAAAGGTTATTTGGGTGACATTATTGACCCATAGGAGACATGTATATTGAGTGCAAATCAGTCTGCAAGCTCGGTGTGCAAGATGACACTGCTTTATTTGTTTAGGATCAATCAATTCCAACTCCAGGGCGCCATCCCTCTGGGCTGTCAGAAGAGCCAACCTCCATTATACCCAGAGTTTTGCTGAAGAGCCACAGATTTGGGCAGGACTTCCATCACTGGTCAACTGTTGACACTATCACTCAGCCGTCCATTGACTAGGCCTTTGTGGTCCTTTCAAGACCTGCTTTTTTCCACATGTGGAATACTTGGCAAGGTGTCAAGTTTGTACCTTTGATCTGGATAGATTCTGTGATGCACCACAAAGCCTTTTCCTTTCAAATCCACCCAAACTTTTGGCTGACTAATGAGCAGGTTGCCAGTGTCAGAAGCCCACTGAGCTCTCTTTCCTCTCATCAATTCAAAGGAATCTCGGTATTCTGGTGGAAATCTCCCCATCCCCCAACACTATTCTTCTTAGAGGACTTGAGCTTTCAGAAAAAAAAAATTCAAGAAGTTTATAAAACTCTCTCTTGAGGCAAAATATATGTAAATAGAGAGCCTGTTGCCTCCTTGAGTAAGGAGAGAAATGGGAAAAGGCAGAAAGGAAACAATTAGTATTACAAAAATATTATTTTTTCATAAACATCTTTGAATAGGAGCTGAGAAGATGCTGGGAGAAGTATTCAGTGAATTTTTATCTTCCTTATTAACTTTCTCTAATCATTTCTTTTTTTCCTCTATTTGATTTTGAAGATTTTTTTTAGTTTAAACTGCTTATTATCTTTAATTCCCTAGGTGACATGGTTGTTGGAAACCTCTTTTGGTTGACGATCCTTGTTTATGTTCAAATATTCTTTTCTTTGGATCAACAAACTTTGTCTGCCGTCGGACTGCTTTGGCAACTCTCTTAGTCTGTTCAGGCTGCTGTAACAAAATAGCATAGAGTAAATGGCTTATAAACAACAAATATTATTTCTCAAAGTTCTAGAGGCTGAGAAGTCCAAGATCAAGGTGCCAGCAGATGTGGTGTCTGGTAAGGGCACACTTTCTGGTTCAGAGATGGCCCCTTGTTGCTGTGTCCTCACAGGGTGAAGGGGCAAGTGGTCTATTTCAGGCCTCTTAATGAGGGCTCTACCTTCATGCCCTAATTACCTCCTGAAGACCCCGCCTCCTAATCACATTGGTGATTATGTTTCAACTTATGAATTTTGAGAAGACACAAATATTCAGACCATAGCAGCAACCACGAGACAGACTTCCTTTCTACGAGGCATCTGAAGTTTGTTCTTGGTCTTAGTAGACTTACATTCTAGAGGGAGGAGGTCAGCCTGACGTTTACACAGCTCTCACTTCTGTTCTTGACTCACTCTCTCCAAAACAGCCATTTGGCGAATTGTCTCAAATGGGAGCAACTTCTCTTGGCTCATCCTGAGACTTCTTCTTGCCCCTCAGTGTTTAAGGAACACAAACCAATTTTCAGTGGGCTACAGCAAAGTGTAATTAGTAAATCAAATCTGTTTCTATGAAATGTGACCAAATGGAGAAAAAAAAGAGTAATGGGTTTACACAAAGTACTTTACCCACCAAAAAAACAAAAAGAAAGAAAAAGAAGAAAAATAGTAACATGCCCCACAGAAAGGATTGCAACATATGATTAATGACTGTATTCCCTGGAATCTTTCTCTCCACAGCTGGGTTCTTTATGTGAATGGCAAGGAAAAGATAACAGACTGCCCCGCAGTGAATGACGGCAGTTGGCATCATATTGCAATCACTTGGACAAGTGCCAATGGAGCCTGGAAAGTCTATATTGATGGAAAATTATCTGACGGTGGTGTTGGCCTCTCTGTTGGTTCGGCCATACCTGGTATGTCTTAGCAAAATAGATACAATTCTGTTAGACTCCATAGGAGGTGGCGCTTACACGAACATCAAAGTTTGCTAGCTTTGTTGTCCTTGGTTTTGAACAAAGATGAATAGTTTCCTCTCTGATTTACTACCCCCTGGTTACCTTGGAAGTTTTTTCCTAAGTGAGCTGTGTGACTCTCTCTATAAGAAATGTCTTTGAGGATCTGTATTAAGACTGCCAAGAAGCATGCTGAACTAACAGGTGCTTGCTAAGCTGTCTTCCAACAGGGAGATTAATTGCTGGTGTTCTTTGTTTTAGATATTTTTGTTTTGTTTTGTGATCAGTATACACGCTGTACTACTGCTAATAGCTATCCACGTTTTATGCTCCTTTTCAAACAGAAGTCAACTTGTTTTCTAATAATACTTTTTAACAAATATTCAGAGAATTTCAGTTTGAAGAAATGCAAAATTATTTAGTGATCCAGGGTTCCTAGCATTGCACACAGCAATAAGTTTGTTCCATCTAGATACATCTATAGAAGTGTGAGTATACCACATTATTTTTCACTTTCCTCATTTGTTTCAGAAATTTAAAATGGTGCCTGGATAAAATAAACAGACAAAAATAAATTAAAGTATTAGAAATTAGCTAATATATTCTGGTAGTAAGTTGTATGAAACTAAGATAAATATACTATTAATAATAAATATAGTATAGAAAATACTAATCTTCATAAAATGTGATAAGATTACCTTTGCAAAGTTTCAAATCAGATCTTATTTTATTTTTTAGAAATTATTATCCATGCATTGTTTTACTTTAAATACTAAGAAGATCCATGGGGATCAAACTAATGTTGATTTATTTGTGACTTTAAAGAATACATCCTGAGTACCCACTAGGGGGGTCAGCGTCTTATGCAAGGCACTGGTGGTCAGCAAAAATCATGCGGTCCCTGCACTCCACAAGCTTTTGCTGTGGTGGGGGTGTGAGATATTAACCCCATAATAGTACTAAGTACTGTGTAATTTCAAACGGAAGTAAGCACCGTGAAGGAAAGGAACATCATTCTATGAATGCCTGTAAGCAAGGATCTGATGTAGAATGAAGAGTCAATGAAGGCTTGGAGAGATGTCCTCACGGAATTCTGAGAAATGATCAGGAACTAACCAGTGAAGAGGGCTGGGCTTTCTTTAAAGAGCTAATAAAAGACTGATGCATCTGGAATGGAAGCTGACGGAGGGAAAGAGTGAATACAGGTTATATAGCTAGAAAGGGAAGTCATGGCCAAATCACATAAAGCCTTGTAGGGCAGCTTGAGGATTGAGGTTTTCACCCTAAAATCAATGGGAAATCACTAGCAGGTTTTAAGATGGCTGGGGTAGATGGAGGGAAGGGCAGATCAGGCAGTTCCTGGGAGGAATAGAGCACATGTGAAAATCCCTAAACAACAACGATGTCTCTAACCAGAGGACAAAAGGAAATCCCAGTGCAGGGGCATCACTGAGAGTTAATAACAGAACAATAAGAAGCATTCATTATGCTTCTCCTGGGAAGGAAAATAATAGAGAAGCTGTTCTTCCTTCCTTAGAATCAGGGACTCAGGGACACATGCATTTTGTTGTGAGGAGAGGGGAGAGAAGGAAGCTCAGGTGGCTTAGTAAACTTAGGTAGCAAGGATGACTTGTAAAGAAAGGGATTAGGGATATTAATTTGGAGGAGAGAGAAAGAGAAACAGAGACAAAGTAGAAACATTAGACAAGTTGTTGTAAAATGGGAGTACTGGGAGAGTAATATTAGGGAAATATCTAACAGGATGATTTTGATGAAATAATTATCAATAAGTGTAAAATGCCTTGTTCTATCATCCTTTGCCTCTTTGTAAAATACACTTGAACAGGAAGCCACTACAAAAACCAAAACACCATTTATGCCTAATTGACCTTTTAAAACAAATAATACTTTTACATAAATTTACTCAATGTTTTTGTCACAATGATCAGGTGAGTCTAATAGAGAGTAGTTATTACCATTTTAGAAGTGAGGAATCAGAGAGGCCCAGAAAAGTTAAAAAGATCCTCTCAAATTGCATTTCTAGAGCCTAACTCCTGTAACTTACGGTTGTACATTTTCCATGGGCCCTTCTGCCTTTTTTACTTGGATTAGTCTACTGATAACATGTCCACAGATGGAGCAGGTAAAGGACCATTAGAAAATAAAGCACTCAGAGTGTTGAGGGGGACCCAGGGGGTATGGATAGACACCTTCAGTATCCACCATAGACACCATGTTATTTAATTATTTCTTGCATTTTACTCACTCCTTTGCCTAGAAACTCTTCCTATCTTCCTTCTGCATGAGATTAACTGGTAATCATCAAGATCTGTATCTGAACGCCTTTCCTGATCCCAGCCCTTTCTCAGTGGAGCTTTTTCTTTTAGTTATTTCTATCACCCTGAACACCTCTATTACTGCATTAACCACACTAAATTGGGAAGTATGTATGTACATATTCTCCCATAGAATTATAATCTCCCAAAGGCAGAAAAAGTTTTAGCTCTTTTTTTTTTTTGTCTGTATAATTCCTATTCCTGGTATTGTAGACAACACATCATTAGTAGCTTCAGAAACATCTGCTGACTCTAAATAGGCAGCACCTTGAAGCATGCGTTAGAAGAATGGGGAAAGGCATCTCAGACAGAAGGAGCTCTGCGTGCAGAGGCAGAGAGCCATGAGTGAGTTTTGTGTCAAGAGGAATGGTTGGCATTTCCCTATAGCTGTGGCACAGGGTATGTGGCAGAGAAAGAAAGGAACACATGATGGAGAAAGAAGCTGAAATATAATCTGGTGATGGGCTGCAATGAATTCGTTTATGTTCCCTCAAGGAATGCACACTTTCCCCTTCAGTAAATTAGGAGACATCACAGATATCTCAACAGAAAGTGGTGTTATCAGGTAAAATAGGGTAGTGGCTTCTTTTTGTGTTTAATTTAGTGGGTTCTTGTGTTCAACTATATCTTTTTTGGGTGGTGAGATTACAGGTGACTTTAACTTTCTTCTTTCTTTTATGATGTTTTCGTAATGAACATATTAATATATTTTATGGTAAAAAAAGAAGCATTTATATCTTTAAAAAAATAAACACTGATGAAAGAATGAAAAGTAGATTGAAGGAACAGAAAAATAAAACCAGAAAACACTTCACCTAACATCTCCACATAAGCAGATGGTTGGCTGACCACAACAGTAGGATGGTTAGGATGAATTAGAGTCCATAAATATTGCAGAGCTCCAAGTGACAGCTTTAGTGGCTCTCAAGTTTGCTTGACTTGCCATAAAAAATAATAGACTGGGGCAGCTTAGATAACAGAAATTAATTTTTTCACAGTTCTGGGAGGCTAGACGTCTGAGATCAGGTTACCAGCATGGTTGGTTTTTGGTAAGGGCTCTCTTCCTAGCTTGTAGACAGCCGCATTCTCACTGTGTCCTCACATGTCAGGGGGAGAGAGAGAGAGAGCAGGCTGTCTGGTGTCTCTTTTTATAAGGGCACTAATCTCATCATGAGGGCCCCACCCACGTGATCTCATCTAAACCTAATTACCTCCCTAAGTCCCCATCTCCAAATACCATCACAGCAGAGGTTAGGGTTTCAACATACGAATTTGGAAGGGATACAATTCAGGCCATAGCGGTGACTGACTGGCTTCAGTTTGAGTGACCAGGATTATTCAAGAGTCTGTTAGCTAAGTTAAGAACTTTAGGAAAAATTATCAGTGGGAAGGGAAAAGAGTCTGTATTTAGTTTTAGATATATTGAGTTTGAGGTCTCGGTTGAATTTCTAGTCACCGAAATATGTCCAACTAAAAATATAGTCTGATACTGCTTTATATCAAAGTGGTGAAGTTGTTTTTAATGATAGAATACAATTGGCAAAGATTCAGCATGGTGGACATTTGCATAGAGTGCTGGCAGATATGAAAATTGGTACAACCTTTCTGAAAAGCAATTTAGAAACTTGCATCAAAAGCCTTAGATACACTCTGCATACAACCACCAATTCAACTACCAGGAATCAATCTGAAGGAAATAATCAATGATCTGGACAAATGTTTATGTCTCGATATGCTTTCCTCAGTATTATTTTATTACCAAACTTGGAAGCAACTCCAATATCTAGTAATAAGGGACTGTTTAATTAATTAATTAAGCAAATTATGGATTGTTGTGCATTCATATGATAAAATAAGATAGTTATTAAAACTCATGAAATGATAACATGTTCAAGAAGGAAAGCAAGCTTCAAACATCTTATATAGTATGAGCTTGAGTTATGTGTTTTTAAATACCTCATACACATCTACTAAAAAAAAAATATATAAAATTGGAAGAAAATACGCAAAACTGTTAAATGCTTATTTCTGGGTAAAAGGAATTCTTTATCATTTATTTTTAATTTTCTTCTATGTATGTATTAATTTTTAAATTATTAATTTGATTTTAAAAGCAGGTAGGTTGGGAAATCATGCAATAGGGATCTACAGATATTGACTGACAGGCAAGTGAGATGGAATAGGAAGAGTGGAAGGAAAAAGAGAGAAAGTCATGGGGTGGAATCCTGGGACCAGCTTCTCAGAGGGCAGGCAGAGAAGGGAGGCTGAGAATGAGCAGATGAGTTCAAAGAAAATGCTCTGATGCTCTGATGGAAACCAGATGTAACCAAGTCAGGCTCCTGGCAGGAAACAGGCAGCACAGAAAAGGGGTAACTAACACGAGTTAAATGGAGGACTATTTTCAAAGGTGTGGTCATGGTTAAGAGAACCAAAATATGATAATATAACACACATGACTCGGAACGATGGAAAGTTGCAAAAGGTGGGGCTGAAGTGACAACTGGTAGGAGTTATTGCCAGAATTATGGCAAACCTGTTGTGATGGAGGGAAGTAGCCCAACAGGAGCAATGTCATCAGATAAGACAGAAGCAGCCACTCCCAGCTAGCTGGTTGGTTGCCCAACAGGATGGGATCCAGTAGGATAAACTTTTCTCTCATCCCACTTTCCTGTCTCACACTGGTCCTTCCATTGGCCAGACACAAACAGAAGCCAGAGGACAAGGAAGCCAGGAGGTACAGCTCAGAGGGGACAATCTTTGGGGCACAGAGCAGAGCAAAGAAGGGTGAAAGGTAGGTTTGGCAGTGCAAACACAGCACACCCAGGAAGGACAGCTTAATAGAATGCATACAAAGAAATCACGGAGAAGAATAATGAAGTCTCCATTGGATTTAGCAATTAGGAGACCACTGGTGACTTTAGAAGGTTCCCTGGATTTGGTGATAGCATTGTAACCTAAAAAATAAGAACAACAAAGAGCTTCTATGGAGGGTAATTCCCTAGAAGAAAATAAGCAAAAAAGGACTTACCTATTTTTGTCAACATAAAATATTATATACATATATATGTATTATATGTAGGTTTTATAGTTTCATATTTATAAATCCAATATCATAATCTAAATCCTATTTTTAAGTTGCTATAGAAAACATTGAATTTGTCCTTATTGATAAAACATGCAGTAAGTTTACTGAATTGAGCTTTTCAGTAATTTTCTTTTATTTATTTATATTGGCCATGCTTTCATTAAGCTGGCATTTTAGGAATATCAGACCATAAGGCCAGTTTTCTTCCCTTTTTCTCTCTTTCTCTTTCTTTAGGTGGTGGTGCATTAGTTCTGGGGCAAGAGCAAGACAAAAAAGGAGAGGGATTCAACCCAGCGGAGTCTTTTGTGGGCTCCATAAGCCAACTCAACCTCTGGGACTATGTCCTGTCTCCACAGCAGGTCAATTCCATTTTCAGTGTATGACAGTAATGACATGCAAAGGTATAAACCTAGCACAAATGGGAACAGCCTAATGATGACTTATCGTATTGTAAGCTCTTGGTTATCAGAATCTATCAACTATGTCCTCTGATGCTATGACCGTAGACTAAGTTAGGCAGAAGTTATGTACAGTAATTTTCAATGAACACCCTTTTTAGTTTGTTGGTGATGCTCTTAAATTTTATTGGAAGTGATTATTTTGTAAAATCTTGTCATTTCAGAGCTGGAAAAAAAATCATAAACTTAAAACTGGCACAAAATCACCCACAGAGAGCAACAGATGAGCGAGTGGTTAAAGCCAACCCAGAGTCAAACAGCTGGGGTTCAAATCCCAGTTTTACTACTAACTCACTGTGACAATTTTTAACATGTCACTCCATCTCTCTAAGTTTCAATGTTCTTATCTATAAACCAGCAGAGTTTCGACAGGATTGAACAAAATAACTACATACATACTCATGGTATTGTTTGGTCCATAGTAAGGGCCTGATAAATATTCACTCTTATTATTACAATAGCAGAATTTCTCTAAGCCTCAGTTTCCTCAATGCTATGTCAGGGATCAAAGACATAGAATGGAGAAGGGAGCCTCCACAACCCCTTAAGAAACTGCAAAGCTTTAGAAAAGAAATTCTATGTGTAGGATTTCAAAATTTCAGGCAACCACGAGTCTCATGGGACAAATGTTTGGGAGAAGGAATGACAGGTGTGAGAGAGAAGTAGAGGGAAGAGGATTTTCCTATCGCCCCCAAAGCCATACCAGGCAAAAGCCTGCTTCTACCCACCCCACCTCCAAAAAATCTGCAAATGTTTTCAGCAGGACTAAATTAATATATAATAACTCCACCTTAGTGGAACAAGTAAGGCTTATCTAAACACATGTTTTTAAACTTTCAGGTGAAATCATTGGCTACCTCCTGCCCAGAGGAACTCAGTAGAGGAAATGTGTTAGCCTGGCCTGATTTCTTGATGGGAATTGTGGGAAAAGTGAAGATCGATTCCAAGAGCATATTCTGTTCTGGTGAGAATTTCTGTCTTCCATAGTCCCCACCATCTCTTGACTACCCTGGGTCCTTCTAGCAAATGGAGATAATTCAAAATTGTATGTTGGTCAAATCGTGTGTGCCGGTCAATCTACTCTTCAACTATTAATTCATATTTGCCCTATCTTCACCCAAAGGATTCATTATTATTTAATGCTAAAATACATTCTCTATAAAAGAGTATTATTGTGGAGGGAATTTGGACAAAGGTAAAATAAGATTAGGAAAATAGAAGAGAGGAGGGATAAGGTTATTTTTTAAAATGCCCACCAACATCCTATGCTCCTATTTGAGATGGGGTGCTCTTTTGGTTCTTTATTTCCTTGAAGCCATCTAGAATCAGGTAGCACAGGGAGAAAAGCAATGGACATTGCAATCCACACGCTGAATTGCCAGACTCTGAATAATCATAAAATTAAACATATCTAAACAAGTTTCTTAAAATGTCCTAGAATTCGAGGCTTTTGATAGTTTATAAGAACATATTATTCATATTTCTAAAATATCATTTCAAAAAGTATTCAGCAGACTTCTGTTGAAAGAGGAAGAGGAGTTGTTGCCTAAGAGTTTTTTCTAATAATTTTGCTCGGCAGTGATCTGGCTGCATGTTAACTTGTCTTAATGTCAATAGAGGAGCTCTTAAGTACCGGGACAAATAGCAATTTGAGACTGTTGACTTGGTGATGCTGCCACCATGCTGCTGACAAGCTCTGCGCCTGCGTTCTTTGCCC
The DNA here is from genome assembly GCA_963574885.1 of Lepilemur ruficaudatus. Taxonomy (NCBI): domain Eukaryota; kingdom Metazoa; phylum Chordata; class Mammalia; order Primates; family Lepilemuridae; genus Lepilemur; species Lepilemur ruficaudatus. The sequence goes on along the minus strand of CAUYRT010041103.1, from coordinate 19,960 downwards.
TCAGATTGCCCACCATTGGACGGATCAGTACCTCATTTGCGAACTGCATCAGTAGATTTAAAGCCAGGCTCCAAAGTCAGTCTGTTCTGTGATCCAGGCTTCCAGATGGTCGGGAACCCCGTGCAGTACTGTCTGAATCAGGGACAGTGGACACAACCACTCCCTCACTGTGAACGTGAGTTGTCTTTGTTGAAGTCATTTCAGCAGTTCTTGAAAAACATGGGAATCATAAGAACACTTCTGAGGAGTGCTAGACAAAAGCTAAATACTTCACAGTAGCAGATATAGCGAATATTCATTGAACCTTTCCTTTGCATAATGAGCTGTGCTGGGCATCGTGTGGTAGGTGGGTGATGCAGATCCAAAGAGACCACTTGTGCGTGCACCCAGGGTGGTGCCAGGGTCTGAGTGAGGGAAAGACAGACTGTAGGTAGAGGCCTAGAGGTAGACGGGTCATTGCTGGGTGGGAAAACAGGGAAAGACTTCTTGAGTCGGGTGCATCCATTCATTCATTTATTCAATAATTTTTAAAGTACCTACTATGTGCTAGGCACTGATCTAAGTTCTGGAGATGCAGCCCCTTGAGGGGGAAAAACGTCCCTGTTTTTATGGAGTTCACATTCTAATAGGAGAGACAGAAAAATAAATAAGTAAATATAATATAATTTATTTATAGTAAAAAATAAAGGTAAGGCCTAGAAGTAAGGGCTATGAAGAAAAATAAAGCAGGGTAGAGAAATACAAAGTGATACAAAGTGAAGCAGTTGGTTGGAGCAAGACTGTTATTTTAGATAGGAAATAGCCCGTTACCACCTGACATATATCCCTGTGTTTTTTGTCCATCTACCCCAGTAGATAATTAACTCCACAAGGCAGAGATTTTGCCTGTTTGGTTGGTTCATTTCTGTAACTCCAGAACCTTGGACAGTGTCTAACCAGGTAGTAGGACTTCCATAAATGGTTTCTGAATAAATGAACTGCATGCCTACTATGAGCCAGACAGTGTGCTAGACACTGAAGGTTCAGTCTGCTACCACCTGCATAGCACTTTGAGTCCAGTGTTTGCATTCAATAAAAAAAAAAAATTGTTTAACTGAACTGTTAGTTTAATATCAATAAAATGCCCTTTGAATATTTTTCTCCTAATGTAGTTGTGTTCTTCCTGGTCACATTACAGGGATCAGCTGTGGGGTGCCACCTCCTTTGGAGAACGGCTTTTATTCAGCTGAGGACTTCCATGCTGGCAGCACAGTAACCTACCAGTGCAATAACGGCTACTATTTGTTGGGTGATTCAAGGATGTTCTGCACAGATAATGGGAGCTGGAATGGCATTTCACCATCATGCCTTGGTGAGATAAATATTGGCACTTACTATGTGAGTTTATTCTATCTCTATAGAAGACACTAAGCCCAAATTCCTGAGACTCTTGGGCATTCTTTTGTTAACTTCATCTCCTCTCAGTAAGTTCTGGGCAAGCCATAGTGGCAAAGCAGCTGTACGTAGAGGTGCCAGAAATACTTTAAGTTTTTACTAGGCTCAGTATTAAGACTACATTCATCTATCTCTGTTCTTCTACGTGCCCACCTATAAACCAGGGAAATAATAGTTTTTATTGTATATCTGCAATGTGATTATGATCATGATATTTACATTTTATAAAACGCGTTATGCATTGTGATAGGTAATGATTTAAAAGTAAAAGCAGATGTTTGATACATAAGATGAATCATACATAAAATGAATCCACTTTAACATTTGTAAGCTGTCTTCATTTTAGACGTAGACGAGTGTGCAGTTGGATCAGACTGTAGCGAGCATGCATCTTGCCTGAATACAAACGGATCCTACGTATGCTCGTGTATCCCACCATACACAGGAGATGGTAAACACTGTGCAGGTAACTAATATACGTATAACTGCGAATTCCTATTTCAATTTCTTTATTTAGGTATATATTTTAAGTGTGTTATTTTAAAATAAGGCAATAGTTTCAACTTCAAAGGGCATACTATTAGGTGGGCAAGATAAAAACCTTACAAAAGACACATAAGTAACCAGTAACCAGGGGCTTTAGAGTAGCATTGTGCCTCTTCCCAACTTCCTAATTTCCGAAAAACAAAACTGAGAGCTAACCATACTGCCAGGATGTTGAAAAAATGTCTACATCGTATGAGAATAACAGAGTGGATTTAGAAATATGATCAGTGGCTTCTCTACCTCAGAGCAAAGAATGTGCTTTATCACATCTTCACTCTCAATATCTTTTCTCTGCCTCAGTCACATAAAATCATATCACTGAAACATAGATATCTTGCCTTACCGCATCTCCATATTTTGTAATAACTTGGATAATACTGGCCCATCTCTGAACCCATTGATGTCTTTCTACATTTATTGTGAGGAGTAACTACCAGAAAACATTAAGATAGAAAGTAAAGGAGAATTTAAAATAGTGAACCAAATCATCTGGCTGTTGGTCCCCAAAGTAAAACGCTGCAATTTGGGACAGAGAGAAAAGTCTTGGGAGTTACACGTGATCTAGAGATCATGTTTCCCACTGTAAACATGCACACTCAAAGAAAGAGTGAGAGAGAGAATAAAAACAACAGTAACAGTAAACGTCAAGTGTCAGTGAGTCAGACAATAGAAATTGGAACAGGAAATCTCTGAAGTTAAACAGAGAATATTGAATGTTTTATGCATACATCATCCTAGTCTCAAACTGAAATACTGTGTACTATTTAAGAAGAAGGCACAAGACTTGCCTAAGGAAATATCTAATTTAGATACATTTCTTCTCTTTAAAAGATGAGTAAAATTAGACAAAATTTTAAATATTGCAAAACTATTTCTGCTCAAAGAGAAGGAAGAATAATCCTGACCACTCAGAATATGGCACTGAAAATGAGTTAATACAGGAATCAAAAGAAAATTTCAGAAGACTGCTTGTATGTCATAGGAGACAAAGGACATAAGTTTTATTAAAAATTTTTTAAGAAGCAAAGCCACAGGGAGAAAAGAGGCTAAGATTAAAACAGGACAGAAAGAAAGGCCAACACTAGTGAAAGAAAGGCAGATACGTCAGATAGTGAGCTTTGCAGCTCACCATAGGTTTGGCCTAAATAGATATTCTAAATTTGGGTTCAAATTGTATGCACATGTTGTAATTTATTATTGACATATAAGATAAATAATTTATTTACATTAGCAGATATGTACATGTGGGAATGGTAAGAGTTTATGATGGATTCAAAAAGCATAATTTTAATCTATATGTGCACACAGTCAAATAAAATTCAATTTAAATAATGTCTTCAAAGATTCTTAATTATAAAGCCATACAAATTCCTTGAGAAAATATTCAAATTATTAAAGCAGAAGAAAAAGTTGAAATCATCTGTAATCCCACCGCCCAGAAATACCTACTGTTAGAAACCAGAGGTGTATACCTGCAATATTTTTCTGTGTGCTTTCTATGTCCTTATAAATATTATATGTATACACATATATAGATGTATATATAAACACACTATATAAGCAGTTACTTTAGTTATTTCATGTAATATTACATCATGCAAATTTTTGTTTCATGAAATAGTTTGAGAACATGGTTTATTATCAATAATAAACAATAATCATAAGTATTCATTGGGTATATGTGATATTTTGACACATGCATACAATGTGTAATGATCAAATCAGGATAATTAGGATATCCATCACCTCAAACATTTGTCATTTATTTGTGTTGGAAACATTTGAAATCTTCTCTTCTAGCTACTTTCAAATATAAAATAAATTACTGTTGACTATAGTCACCCTACTGTTTATGGAGCAACTGGAACTTATTTCTTCTATAATGCTATGTTCTTCTAACTGTATGTCTTATAATTGCATTCACTTTTGAGAAGGGTTCATTTAAACTCCTTGTCTTATATAGCCCTGATGACCTTTAGGAAGATTGAATCAGTAAATATATCCTCCCCTTTTAAGAATTCAAGTATTGTGTTCACTCTTGTTGCTCAACATTAGCCCCAAATCTTGCTTTAACATTTTTACCTTCCCAGCGGTGGTGACTGACCCCGGATTTGTACATAGGAGGGGCCCACAGTCGTTTGGGAAGGGAGGCTGGGAACTACCCCGGAATCTGCGTAATATTGCCTTGAGACCAGCTTGAGACCAAGTCAATTGCTCTTAAAAAATGAGTATGAGGTTAGGGGTAGATGAGAGGGGCTAAAGCCCTTCTAAACCACGCTCTGGCATCACGAGTACTTCCCCAGTGAACAGCAACCTTTTGGGCCAGGTAAATTTTATATATTTTTATTAGACATTGTCATTTCAAAATATTGTTTTTAAATGCCTATTATGTGTTCTATTCTAATGTCCAACATGTCCCTGGCCTTCACACATCTCCTTTCAATAGCTTTCCGCTCAGGATTTTAACGGGTACCTTAACTGTAGTGAAATTCTTTTGCTGTGAGACTTTGCAAAGTTGCGCGAAAGCCACTATAATTCTACCAAAACTGTTTCTTTGTTTAAAGAACCTATAAAATGTAAGGCCCCAGGAAATCCAGAAAATGGCCACTCTTCCGGTGAGATTTATACGGTGGGTGCCGAGGTCACATTTTCCTGTGAGGAAGGATACCAACTGATGGGAGTGACCAAAATCACATGTTTGGAGTCTGGAGAATGGAATCACCTGGTACCATATTGTGAAGGTATATTTAGTACATTTCCCGTGTTTATTGTGTTTGGAAATCCTGCGACAGTAAGGTGCAGACATGTCTAGCGTTATGTTGTATCAATGTCCTTTGTATTTGAAATCCAGCTCTTAGGCTTATGTCTAAACATGACAAAGTAAAATCTAGAGCTGCCCCTTGAGCTTCCAGAGATTTTTGCACACACGGTCTCAGAAAAGCCATGGTTTTGTTTCTCTTCCTTTAAGCTGTTTCCTGTGGTGTACCAGCTATCCCAGAAAATGGTGGCATTGAGGGGTCAGCATTCACCTATGGCAGTAAAGTGCTATATAGGTAAGTGTCTAAGATTAAAACTAGAAGTTGTAGGGGTTGATGACATGCTTGCAGTGATGTAATACTGGAAGAAAGTGGGTGGGGAAATAATCCCATAGGATGTTTTTGAATTAATGAGGAACTAATGGAATGATGTGTGGTGTAAAAAAATTTTAATTCAATAACCTAACAGTAGCCATAACTAAAATCCTTAAATCCCATAACCAGTAACCTAGTATTGCCACCAGCGCCCCCTTGAGGCACACTGAGAATGAATGCAGAGAGAAAGGTGCTCCTTGCTAATGACTGAGACTCCTGAAGTCTCAGGGACTTTAGACTAGACCACACCACTCTCAAATCAAGGATTTTCTGGTTGCAATTACCAACCCATGACACCAAGTGGAAGCAAGCCAAATTCTTGACTTTATCTTTCTACTTCTTACCCAGCAAGGTCCCTGTGGGGAAGATGTACAGTATTCAACCTTAAAAAACAAATTTTTAAGGCATTATTTCAATGGGAGGGAGAAAACATATTTTTAATATGTATAAATTCTCAATATTTTTAGAGGTTTTGGCACAGATGAAATTATGCAAAATAAAGCAAATTATATCCTGGAATTTTCTTGTATCTTCTTCAGATGTAATAAAGGATATACTTTGGCTGGTGATAAAGAATCGTCCTGTCTTGCTAGCGGTTCTTGGAGTCATTTTCCTCCTGTGTGTGAACTGGTGCAGTGTTCTAGTCCCGAAAACATAAATAATGGAAATTATATTTTGAGTGGGCTTACCTATCTTTCTACTGCTTCATATTCATGTGAAAGTGGATACAGGTAAAGTCTGCAGACACCCGCCAAGCTTCCTATAGTACCTTCTTACCCGTTATTTACTCAATAAGTTTCATGTTTATGTGACTGGCTGACTTTAGAAACAACTTTATGAATGTAAGGATATTCTCAAATTTGTATGTTTCTTGAGGCCTAGCTTATAGCAGATGCCCAGGCAAAGATTCAATCAAACTGCTATTCTGGGAGTCCTAGTTCAATTGCTATAAGCATTGAGACTTTAAACATGAAAGTGAGAAATGTTTTTGAAGCATAACAAAATACCTTATCAAATGCTTTTGTGATGGAGTCTTCACTAACTAGCTTACCAACCTTATACTCAACATTGCACAGGATATTGTGGAAAAGGGTGTCAAGGTACAGGCCTAGGTTCTTAATACTGTAAGAGGTTAATTTGATTAATGGGTTATAGAAAGGGACAGTAAAGGGACAGTAGAAAAAGGCTGTGATCAGAAACATGGTCAACAGCATCTGAACTGGAACAGATGGAGTGAACAGAAAGTAGAGTGAATAGTACAAGAAATCAGAATCAGGTTGACAAGAAAGGCAGACGATCAGTGACATAGGGGTGCAAGGTTTGTAAAGTTAAAGGAAGACCAGAGGTCAGAGCCCGGAGCAGCATGGTTCAGATGCCCAGGCTCATGGCCAGGACAGTGCTCTTTGACCTCAGTTACCCCTATTACCAGGCTACAGCAGGTGTCTTCCTCTGCGCTGGATCCCAACCAGCCTATTAACCCCTTTCCATCCAAGTAATCTGCTACTCACAGGCCTGCAGTGCCCTACACCTCCGCTGATGAGTGCATTCACCTGTTTTATTTTGTACCAAGTGATTGTTGTTATTATGTAGTTTTCACCCATTCATTGTTCTAAGTGGTAAGCAGCCTGTTTAGATTTCCCTTATTTTTATATAAAGCAATAAAATAGGAAGAAACGTTTTAACTTTTGTTCCTCAAGTGTCCGCTGTTTTCTTCTAAGCCCTTCCCATTTCATCTCCATAGCAGTAAATAAATAGCCAATAAAAGGGGTGACGTCATTCCTTCTTGCAGCTTACAGGGCCCTTCCGTCATAGAATGCACGGCTTCCGGCAGCTGGGACAGAGCGCCACCTACCTGTCACCTGGTCTTCTGTGGAGAGCCGCCTGCCATCAAAGACGCTGTAGTCACCGGGAGTAACTTCACTTTTGGGAACACTGTCACTTACACTTGCAAAGAAGGGTGAGTAGAGCCTACGAAGGAAAGGGTCACTGAGAGCAGAGGGAGTGGATGCTCCGCCGGACACAAAATTAAATTTCCTGGCAGCCAAAGCCAACGACAGCTTTGTGCTCTTATTGTCTGACAGCAGAAAGGGAACATATTCTCCTGTGGAAACAATGTTTCCCTGGAATGAGTGTAGTGTATCAGATTAGGCCTTGAAAAACTGGACATTGGGCTGTGAAAACTATCCTTATACTTTAATTAAAAATGCAAAAATCACATTTAAATGGGCATTTGTGTATTTATCTTCTGCAAAACCAAAGGCAAGACTTTAAGTCGCAATGTAAACGTGACGTGTCTGCAGGGGGAAGAAAGATAATAAAGTTCAGGAATTTACATTTCTAATGACCAGACCTAATTCACAAATAATATCTGGAAAACCAGGAAACAAATTTCAAAGGGCTTTCACATTCATTGTCTCATTTAATCTTTACAAAAGCCCTTTGAGGTACAGAAAAGGAAAGGCTCACTTTGGAATGATCCTCTTAGGGTCTCAAGGCAACCAATCAAGTATTGAAGGTGATTAAATCCCAGGTCATCTGACCTGCATTTCATTGCAATCATTATTTTTTCTCTATGCTTTCTCAATCGATATTTTCATCATTAATAGTGCTTCCACACTCCAAATTTAGCACGGTTGCATTTCACAAGAAACAACAGCAGAGGGATTGCCGTTCTCTGGATTTGTATCTCAGCTCTGTTGTTCACTAGCTGTGTGGCCTTGGGGAAATGGTGTGACTTCCCTGTGCCGCGGTTGTCCTCCTCCATAAAATGAGTTCATCAAAGACTCATACTGATGGCTATTGTGAGGAATAAAATGATATAGTGCATGACCTAGCCAGAAAAAAACAACTTAGCCATTGTTTTGGTGATCGGAACACAGATGAGAAGACACAGTTTCTGTACTCTTATGAAAGTTGCATTTCATTTCATTTTATCAAAACCCTCAAATACTAAGAGTTTTCAGTTGTTTGCCCAAATATATAAATTGTCATTTGTTTCTCATTTTCCTTTCCATCTTTATGTTTATACTCCTTGGTGAGAGACTTGGAGGGAAGGAAGGGTTATTGGCATCTTAAAATCCTAATCAAATGTTTCCCTTTTGATTCTTCTCAAATATAAACTTCTAAATGCAATTATTAGGTATGTTAAGACAAAATCTTTAGTCATTATTATTAATTGAAAGCAGAATTAATTAGTGATGCAGATTTATGCTTTCTATTGTTCTTATTAAATTATAGCTGTTTAAATATTTTGTAGGCTGCTCTTCGAAGACTCTTCTAAAAGAGAGGAGCTAATAACCCGCTCGGGAGCTGTCTCAGAAAGCTTCTCGGGCGTGTGCTCATTAGTAAGCTCCCACTCAGTGTGTGAATCAAATCACTGAAAATTGCATCTGAAAATTATTCTGCCCATTTTCAAAGGATTTGGAGTTATTATTCCAGAAACATGCAACTGTATTCCAGCCAGTTCATCCTGAGATGTTTCCTTCTAAGTCATCACTGTGATACTGATGGGCCATTTTTCCTTGGAATTATGAAATAGAACAATTTTATAATATGTATGGCCTGATTTTTAATAAAAGTCTACAAGAGTGTCCCCAATGCCTCTTGAATGAGGATACAGATGTTACATGGAATTTAATTAAATATTCCATCATTTTAGATTTGCACCAGTTCCAATTTTTCTTTTTGCTAGCCAACATTTATGGGCATAGCTCATCATCTATACAAAACTCTATCACTAAGTGATTCTTTAATAAAATAAATGAGTGCAATATGTCCCCTATAAATCTAAACACACATTCAGGCTTCTAACATGATAAAATAGCACAGCAATTTGATCAGAGACCAGTTATAGTGCTATTTAGGCAATAACTAACAACTAATTCCTTTTTGGTCATTTGGAAAATATATCCTTCTTTAGCATCTTAAAAGACTGATGTATTTTAACAGATATTTATTTTTAATAAACCTCTATCCCCCTCTGCATGGGATATGTTATCTAGTTATCCAAACCACTGGTACCCCTGTCACGCAGAAAATTACAAGGGCTTTAGGAGCTCTGTGTCAGGGACTGGGGGCAGAGACCACATGTGCATTTCTTATGAGATGACACAATTAATCTATGCCTGCCACACTTTTCACCCACCAAACATCACAGTAAGCCCGTTGAAAAACACACAAGACTCTAGTTTCCACTGCTCCCTTTCTAGATGTCTATATGCCATTCCTGACTATTTGTAAGTTCCCAGTAGTCCCAGCTGTATCACACTCCCCTTTGCTAAGACTACTTTTCTGCCTGGAATGATTCCTCTCCACTTCTCATCCCTCATGACTCCCCTCAAGAGCTATTTCACCTGTAACACTTTTCCTCCCCTTCCCCTTCTCCAGGTAAAATCAATCACTCCTCTTTTAAGCAACCACTGTAGGTGTGAAAGGGCCTATAAAGTACCAGCTAGTTGCGGGGTGGGGAGGGCGACAGAACTGTAAATAAGTAAATGCATTTTTGGCATCAACCTTGTGTACTAAGGAAGTGACTCAGGCACATAGCAGGCCCTTCAGAATTATTTAATGAAGCACTTAATGTTAATTGAGTGTCATAAAGAAAAGTCAAGACCTTAGGTCAGACGGAGGGATATCATAGATTCTAAGAAATTATGGGTAGTGTCGAAAATGCATACTTTAAATCTGTTTATTCAAAAAATATGCATTTAGTGGTAATCTTCTATTAAATTATTGAGCAGATTTGCTGTGATTTTCCATTAGGGAGGAGTAGTTGGTGGAGATTTTCCAGAAGATCAGGGGTCAGAGGCCTAACAAAGTGCTGCCAAATCACTTAACACAAATTCTTGTGTTGTCAAGAAATTTTGAGAAATAAGGAAGATTCTGGGGGCAGATGTTTCTGCCTCAAAGCAGCTGGTCCATGAAATAAAGAAAGAATTTTGTAGATGGCACAATGGATCCTTATAAGTTAGGGATGTCTCAGGCTATGTCTCTGAACTTCAGTCAATTAAATATGCTAGTAACATCAAGGGATCCAAGAAAATAATAATGCATGGTTCAAAGCGGGCAAATGACATAAATAGTTCTGTAAAACATCAGGAGCCTCATCAAATACTGCTATTCAATACTGATTGAATAGCAGAGTCATATGTAGAGCACAGCTTTTCTTTAACCACATAGGTAAAGGTTTAGGAGGCATTGGAGACTGAAATAGAAATCACTATTTTAAAGTTCATTGAATGTAAGTATATGTAACTATGAGCTATATGTAGGCTAAATATGGCTTTGTAAGCTATAGCTCACAAACCAACAGTAAAGACTAGTGCTAAAATCAACAAACTAAAATCATCTAAAGACAGATGGAGTTCCAATTTTGAATTGAGTCAATTAGGATTATAGTTTACTCCTGATTTTTATTTTTAAAAATGTGTAATAATTATTAGAGTTCCTTATATAGCAAAAATTTTAAATTCATTTTCGTTTCTGAACAAACTATTAATATCAAGATGTAATTACATATCACAAGTGAAAGTCATTTGATCAATAAGCTCAATGTTCAAATAGTAAGTATTTTAAAGAATAAAAGAAAGTCTTTGTTGGAAAAATTAAAAAATAAAAACAATAAGAAAATGCAAGCACTTTTTCTCATATATTTTGCTTAGTGATTGTTTCCTTCTCCCTACTCTCACAGCTATACCCTTGCCGGTCCTGACACCATTGAATGCTTGGCCAACGGCAAGTGGAGTGGAAGTAACCAGCAATGTCTGGCTGTCTCCTGTGATGAGCCCCCCCACGTGGACCACGCCTCTCCAGAAACTGCCCATCGACTCTTTGGAGACATTGCATTCTACTACTGCTCGGATGGTTACAGCCTGGCAGACAATTCTCAGCTCCTTTGCAATGCCCAGGGCAAGTGGGTGCCCCCAGAGGGTCAAGACATACCCCGTTGTATAGCTCATTTCTGTGAAAAACCCCCATCTGTTTCCTATAGCATCTTGGAATCTGTGAGCAAAGCAAAATTTGCAGCTGGCTCAGTTGTGAGCTTCAAATGCATGGAAGGTTTTGTGTTGAACACCTCAGCAAAGATTGAATGTATGAGAGGTGGGCAGTGGAGCCCTTCCCCGCTGTCCATCCAGTGCATCCCGGTGCGGTGTGGAGAGCCACCGAGCATCACGAATGGCTATGCGAGTGGATCAAACTACAGTTTTGGAGCCATGGTGGCTTATAGCTGCAAGAAGGGGTTCTACATCAAAGGGGAGAAGAAGAGCACCTGTGAAGCCACAGGACAATGGAGTAGCCCCATGCCTACATGTCACCCTGTATCTTGCAATGACCCTCCTAAGGTTGAGAATGGCTTTCTGGAGGTAAGAGACTAATTAGCAAATGGTCCATAGCTTTCATCACTTACCAGACCAGACAGAAGCAGGAACATGGAACAGATTAATTATTGAAGAACAGAAGTGGCTGAAGTCTATAGGTAGTAAAGATTGGAGAAAAATTAATAAAAATGATTATGAATCCTTTTAGTATATAATTTTCTTCATTTTAATAGCATATAGGCATTCTAAGCACTTTGTGGCAATAGCTTAGCCCTAAATATGAAGTTAGAGTAAACTAGTTTTAATATAATACTATTTTGCTTTATAGAGGTTATTTCAAGATGGATATATGCTTTTTTATAGAAATCAAGGGCTAAATGAGGCCTAGAGAAATCTGTTATCATTTTTTAAATTTTTAAAGAAAATGTAGGGTAAACCAACTAAGATGCATTCTTGCATTCTCTTTTGGTAGACCTAAGCGTAATTTCACCCTGATGGACAAAGAGTTAAGTCCAACCGAAACATGTCCTGCTTTCACACTAACATGTGTCTTCTCAATAAATCCATCAAGAAAACAGGAATGAGAATCTATTCCCCCCAATAAAGGTCCAGTTTAGATAGAAAATATTCTAGTTAAACACTTTTTTAAAACCCACACATACATAATAAGTACTACCTTTTCGCCTTCATATTCAAAAACAACAAAACAGCAGTAAAAGCCTTTTATTTAAGGCTTTTGCTTAAATTTATCAGCTTTTTATGGGAAGAGGGTATAGTGTATATGTAAGGAGGCATTCTTCATTTATTAATTTAATGAATATTTCTAGAGCTCCTACTAGATGTCAGGTGTAGTTCTTAGCATTGATGGTCTAGTATTTAACAGCTCAAATTAGGTGTGTGATGGCATGGTGCTTACATGCGTGTGGGGCACTCAAGCAATGCATACACAAACAAAATGAATGATTAATTCCAAATGCTGCTAAGTTCACTAAGGCACTGAAGCTGTAATTTACCATTATCAGTAACAAAGAATCATGGTAATCATTTTTGTATTTTCATAATTAATTCATCTGCCTTTATTATATTATATGCCTACTTATTTGAATTTCGAGATCAGAAATCTTAATTGTTTTGCTTTAAATGATTAGAATATTGTTTTTTGTTTTCCATTCTTATGGCAACAATTTTTTAAAAGTGTGTTAAGAATAAAAACAAACCGGTGATAGCATTCTTAAGATATGTCCATGAAAAATATTTATTTGCCTTTTTTATGCTCTAACAACGTTAACAAACCCGTGTGCATTTGTTTATGTGTTTCCTTTACTAGCATTTCTTTGGTCAGCAACATTTTTTTGAACTTAGTAATTTATAATTTCTGATATTGCCTCACCAATTCAGTAATCAATATATAGACTATTGATCTACTTACTATGAGTTCAGCACTGTGATAAACATTTCTGCAGTAGGGACTACCTAATTTGATCTTCTGTCATTTGCACTTATTTAAAAAAAAAAATAGAATGGAGCTATTGGAAAAAACATAAATCCTCATCTGCTTAAATCCTGATGGATTCATTTTAACATAGGTCTTTTAATTTAGTTGCTGTTTACTATCCAAGTGTTTAGTGAATTGTATCATCTGTTACACAAATTGTACTCACTTGTTTTCTCCCTATTACACAGCATACAACTGGCAGGATCTTTGAGAGTGAAGTGAGGTATCAGTGTAACCCGGGCTATGAGTCAGTTGGAAGTCCTGTATTTGTCTGCCAAGCAAATCGCCACTGGCACAGTGAATCCCCTCTGTCGTGCATCCCTCTCAACTGTGGGAAACCTCCTCCCATCCAGAATGGCTTCATGAAAGGAGAAAATTTTGAAGTAGGGTCCAAGGTTCAGTTTTTCTGTAATGAGGGCTATGAGCTTATTGGTGATAGTTCTTGGACATGCCAGAAATCTGGCAAATGGAATAAGAAACCAAACCAAAAGTGTGTGCCTGCCAAGTGCCCAGAGCCACCCCTCTTGGAAAACCAGCTGGTGTTGAAGGAATTGACTACCGAGGTGGGAGTGGTGATGTTTTCCTGCAAAGAAGGGCATGCTCTACAAGGCCCTGCTGTCCTGAAGTGCTTGCCATCCCAGCAGTGGAATGACTCTTTCCCTGTTTGTAAGATGGTTCTTTGCCTGCCACCTCCCCTAATTTCCTTCGGTGTTGCTGTTCCTTCTTCTGCTCTTCATTTTGGAAGTACTGTTAAGTATTCTTGTGTAGATGGGTTTTTTCTAAGAGGAGATCCCACCACCCTCTGCCAAGCTGATGGCACCTGGAGCTCTCCACTGCCAGAATGTGTTCCAGTAGAATGTCCCCAACCTGAGGAAATCCTCAACGGCATCATCGACGTGCAGGGTCTTGCCTATCTAAGCACAGCTCTCTATACCTGCAAGCCAGGCTTTGAGTTGGTGGGAAATGCCACCACCCTTTGTGGAGAAAATGGTCATTGGCTCGGAGGAAAACCAACATGTAAACCCATCGAGTGCCCAAAGCCCAAGGAGATTTTGAATGGCAAATTCTCTTACACAAACCTACACTATGGACAGACCATTACATACTCTTGTGACCGAGGCTTCCGGCTTGAAGGTCCCAAATCCTTGACCTGTTTAGAGACAGGTGATTGGGATGTGGATGCTCCATCTTGCAATGCCATCCACTGTCACCCCCCACAGCCCATTGAAAATGGTTTTGTAGAAGGTGCGGATTACAGCTATGGTGCCATGATCATCTACAGCTGCTTCCCTGGGTTTCAGGTAGCTGGTCACGCCATGCAGACCTGTGAAGAGTCAGGGTGGTCAAGCTCCATTCCAACATGTGTACCTATTGACTGCGGCCTCCCTCCTCACATAGATTTTGGAGATTGCACTAAAGTCAAAGATGGCCAGGGATATTTTGAACAAGAAGAGGACATGATGGAAGTTCCGTATCTGACTCCTCATCCTCCTCATCCTTTGGGAGCAGTGGCTAAAACCTGGGAAAATACAAAGGAGTCTCCTGCTACACATTCGTCAAACTTTCTATATGGCACCATGGTTTCCTATACCTGTAATCCAGGATATGAACTTTTGGGGAACCCTATGCTGATCTGCCAGGAAGATGGAACTTGGAATGGCAGTGCACCTTCCTGCATTTCAATTGAATGTGACTTACCTATTGCTCCTGAAAATGGCTTTTTGCGTTTTACAGAGACTACCATGGGAAGTGCCGTGCAGTATAGCTGCAAACCAGGACACGTTCTAGTGGGCTCCGACGTAAGACTTTGTCTACAGAACAGAAAGTGGAGTGGTGCTTCCCCACATTGTGAAGCCATTTCATGCAAAAAGCCAAATCCAATCATGAATGGATCCATCAAAGGAAGCAACTACACATACCTGAGTGTGTTGTACTATGAGTGTGACCCTGGGTATGTGCTGAATGGCACTGAGAGGAGAACATGCCAAGAAAATAAAAATTGGGATGGGAATGAGCCCATTTGCATTCCTGTGGACTGCGGTTCACCCCCAGTCCCAGCCAATGGCCACGTGAAAGGAGATGAGTATATATTCCAAAAGGAGATTGAATACATTTGCAATGAAGGGTTCTTGCTTGAGGGAGCTGGGAGTCGTGTTTGTCTTGCCAATGGAAGTTGGAGTGGAGCTATTCCTGACTGTGTACCTGTCAGATGTGCCACCCCACCACAAGTGGCAAATGGGGTGATGGATGGCCTGGACTACGACTTCATGAAGGAAGTGGTATTCCACTGTCGGGAGGGCTATGTGTTGCATGGTGCTCCAAAACTCACCTGTCAGTCTGATGGTAACTGGGATGCAGAGGTTCCTGTCTGTAAGCCAGTAAACTGTGGACCTCCTGAAGAACTTGCTCATGGCTTCCCTAATGGTTTTTCCTTTTTTCATGGGGGGCATATACAGTATCAGTGTTTTCCAGGTTATAAGCTCCATGGAAGTTCTTCAAGAAAATGTCTCTCCAATGGCTCCTGGAGTGGCAGCCCACCTTCCTGCCTGCCTTGCAGGTGTTCCACACCAGTAATTCAATATGGAACCGTCAATGGGACAGATTTTGACTGTGGGAAGGCAGCCCAGATTCAGTGCTTCAAAGGCTTCACACTCCTGGGATCATCTGAAATCACCTGTGAAGCCAATGGCCAGTGGAGCTCTGGCTTTCCACACTGTGAACACACTTCCTGTGGTACTCTCCCAACGATACCAAATGCATTCATCAGTGAGAGCAGCTCTTTGAAGGAAAATGTGATAACTTACAGCTGCAGGTCTGGGTATGTCATACAAGACAGTTCAGATCTGATTTGTACAGAGAAAGGGACGTGGAGCCAGCCTTATCCAGTCTGTGAGCCCCTGTCCTGTGGACCCCCACCAACTGTCACAAATGCAGTGGCAACTGGAGAGACACACACCTATGAAAGTAAAGTGAAGCTCAGGTAAGACCAAGGTTCTAAAGTCTCCAAGGGGTGTAGGCAGGAGGATTACAAAATGGGAAGTGATAGATCAGAAATATAGCTAATTGGGAAGAGAACACCATCTCTGGACTGCTCTCCAAACACTGAAGGTTTTAGCACTTGGCTTTATTCCACCCATAATTATGTAGAAATCCATTGACTGTAAAAATAAATTTGTACTTTTTTCAGACTGTAGTTTCTAATCTAATTATCATGACTATCATATTCTGTTCAACTTCATGAAACAGCAAGATCCTCTAGCTAACTTGAAAAGCTCTTGAATCAGAAAGCTCTTTTTTGTAAACTTCATGATAGCGAATTTATTTATGATTATAACTTTATAATTACATTTGTAAATGCAAGTGTTGAGGAAAAAAACTGAAGAATTCAGGCCAAAAAGCACATTCTTTATTGACCAATATAAATAAGGGAACTATTGTAACAGGGACTTCCAACCTATGGTATCTGAGCAAACTAAGCATTTAATGCTCAAATAGTGACTTTTGCTGGAAAATTCCCTATCTGAAATGTATTATTAGAATAAAACATGAGAAAATATGGAATTAATTTATGAATTAAAATTTTTATTGGAATAAATACCCATAATATTCAAAGATACCACAGCTCTCTAAAACAATTTAGATTTTATTCACATTTCTGAATGAGTTATGGATTGCCCTTCTCACATTGGCATGTTAGATTTGATTAATAGCTGAACAACTCGTCTTACGCATTTCTGTTGTGGACATTTTAGCCTCACTTTCGTATTTTCTTAATTGCAGTAATGAGTAGATCCAAGGGAGGGCCACAATGATAAGGAAGCCAAAGAGTGGTGGATTGCACACTAAGCAGAAGAAAATATGTATTAGTCCTTGCTTTAGAAGTACATACATTTTAAAATTTCTATTTGGATGTTGGTGTGTTAGGTATCTCGAGAAGCCATAATGCCACTTGCTTCTCAAGACTGCTCTGTTTTCTATTTCTTGTTGTGTGTTGATGACATTATCTTTCAGATCTTTACCTATTATCAAATAAACAGGTCATTCCAAGTTCGCAACACCTCTGACTCCTACCTGGCCTGGTAAATGTTATCCAAGGATAAACATTAAATAATTAAATGGTTTCATTAAAAAGGTAGTGTAGTATAGTGGTAAAAGCAGTGTGACAATGCCTTTTTAATAGGAGGTAGGAACTCAACTCGATTACTCTTTAGCTGTATGGCTTTGAGAAAGTTATTTAATCTCTCTGATGTCAATTTCATTGTCTACAAAATAGGAATGGGATAACAACAGCACCTATTCATAAGGCTAACATGAAAATTTAATAAGTTAATATTTGTAGAGCACTTAGAACAGTAACTAGAATATAAGTGCTAGGTAAATGTTTGCTGAATAAATAAATGCAAATTTTAAAAATTGTAGAGGATTTTAGAGCCAGGTTGACTTGAGTTTGAATACCCATACTACAGTTACATGACAATGCCTAATAATCAAGATCAAAATAAATAGCCTTTACAGTCCTAGAACAGTGCCTGGGACAAAGTAGATATTCAATAAATATTATGTCATATTCTTCCTAACAATTGAGTCTATTTTGGACTTTGTTTAGAATTTTATGAACTGTTAGCTATTTTTAGAATAAAAATGAATTCAATAATGATATCCACAACAAAGGTAAATAACAATACTTGAATATTGAACTTAGCTAATCTTATGTGTGAATAACTAGCGATTGATCTGGTTATCATTGTTATATTGATGTTTTTGCATGGAATGGCATCTACCTGACATTTGAATCGTATTTGATATATTGCATAAAATGTTTATGAGCCTTGTAACAGCTTCTTAAATCCAAGAATAGGTCAGGGACTGTATTGTACTTCCTTTAAGGCACTCATTTTTGCATTTCCATTGCAGATGTCTGGAAGGTTATATGATGGACACAGATATAGATACATTCACCTGTCAGAAAGATGGCCATTGGTTCCCTGAGAGAATCTCCTGCAGTCCTAAAAAATGTCCTCTTCCAGGAAACATAACACATATACTTGTTCATGGGGACGATTTCAGTGTGAATAAGCAAGTTTCTTTGTCATGTGCAGAAGGTTATACCTATGAGGGAGTTAATACATCAACATGTCAGGTAAGACTGTCTCAATCAGAAGGTATAACTCCTATATATACGTATCTTTTGAGGCAAGCAGTATCTTGCTGTCCTAAAAAGAAAAAAAATCCTCAAATTTTTGCTTATGTCAAAAGATTTGAGAAATTTCTTGGTAGAAATATAATAAAATATTATATTTTATTTATATCCCAGTGTTCTGATTTTTAAACTAAGAAAGTGCCAGAAGCAGACAGAAAATTGTGGTCGAATCCTACCTCTGTTACTTAGTATTTGTGTGACTTTAAGAAAGTTACTTAAAATTTCTGAGCTTCAGTTTCCTTATTTGAAAAAACTGTGTATAAAAACATATCTCTTATACTGCTGGTGTGAGAAACTAGATGAATAATGGGGGAAGTGCCTGCTTCAGTAACCTTTGATCTCTCCACAAAAACAGGAAACATATTTGGCATAGCCTATGGCTGATGTCTACACACAGACGCTCTACAACGCATAGGATTTATGGTTAATGTATCACGCATATCTTGTTATAGACATTTAAACACTTTATCTAACATTAGCACTTTCTTAGTTTAAATATGGGAATCAGCACCATAGATAGCAGACCTCCCTAGCACATCCCCTTCTCCTAGATTCCGTAAGATATACCAGAGAAAGAAAATTAAAAAGCGTCATTGCCACACTCTTGCTGGAGTTGGGGGGGGAGGCTCTATAAAGGGAGGAATGTGGCATGGTACAGAAATGACTTTTACCTTAAGCATACGTCTGCATTTAATATTAATAT
This sequence comes from Lepilemur ruficaudatus, assembly GCA_963574885.1. Taxonomy (NCBI): domain Eukaryota; kingdom Metazoa; phylum Chordata; class Mammalia; order Primates; family Lepilemuridae; genus Lepilemur; species Lepilemur ruficaudatus. The sequence goes on along the minus strand of CAUYRT010041103.1, from coordinate 1,134 downwards.
TGAAATATTTACAGGTTCTGTGACCTTGTCTTCTTCCCGCTTGTTTTCTTTATTTGTAAATCTGTGATAATTGAAAGGATTGAATTATTTAATGTATATAAAATGCCTCTTACTTGCCTAACATATAGTAGGGACTCAAGAACTATTTCCTTCTCCTCCCAAAAATTTCCATTTATAAATCAGGCATACTCAGAGACTGGTTAAAGCCAAACCTAAAAGCAGACTCATCACAGGGCGCAAGTCAGAGGATTGCCAAAGTTACCATGCTCTCAAAATTTGTAGAGTTCCAGATGGTCCCTTTTACATTTAGAGCTGAAAAAAAGTTCAAGGGAAAACTTTTTCCAAGACCCTGGGCTGCCTGAACCAGAGTTCCAATCTGATTAGGGGAATCAAATTGATGCTCTCCAGGTTGTGTGTGTGGACAATTAAGTGGTCCTGCACGACCCCTGCAGGTCCCTCTGATACTAGGGACTAAGCCCTTTTTTTCCTGAGTCAGTAATTTATTTTTGACAAAACTCATTACTTTCTCCACATATAATATGACCTCTCTCCTTTGCTTTAGTTTTGGTTTAATTTTTTCATCCAAAAGATAGAATAGACTCTTTGTAAGTGTTTAAATACATGAACTATGTAAAGTTACGTACAGTGCCTAGGAATATTTTATCATAATGTAACAAAATGATTCTATAGTTCAGGGAATGAATAACTGGATGAGGAGATCAATAAAAATTTTGAAAAATGAATATTGAAGGAGAACCAGTCCCTCCCGATATTAAGACATATTACAGAATTACACAACTCTTATCAGCACAGTATTCGTGTAAAACTAGGTAGAAGGAAAAACGAATGGAACAGAAGAAATTAGTCTGAAGTATTAATAGATTCTGATAAAGAAATCATCACAGGACTCTAGATTCTGATACAGGAATCATCACTAATCAATTATTCTGATACAATTAAGTAACCACTGTGCAAAAAAATCACAATAACCAAAACAAATTCCAGACATATAAAAAAAGTAGCTTTATAGAGTTACTAGTAATACCCAGAAAAATTTATGTAACAAAAATGTTTATTGAAGCATTATTTACAGTATTATACAATTAAATACAATTTATATACATTAGGGAAATC